>BMAV01018765.1:85164-154346 GCA_019973955.1 Trichonephila inaurata madagascariensis | reverse complement strand
TATTTTAGCGAGGAAGGTGAATAATTTTATAGCAGAATTGCGTTTTCAGCTGACTGCGAAGATTGTCATTTTTGTTCCGAAAAAACAGTTAATGTCAAAAGGTAAGTGTCTTATTTTTTTTGTATGTTATAATGGAGATCTTAGAAAATAATTTGACTATTTATTTTAAGTGAACAGCGTGTATAATAAATTTTACAGTTGAATATCTTTAATTAATTAGCTCTAACTAATTAAATTTCCCAAAGTTGAGTATTTTGTTTATGTATATCCCTTAATTTTCAATGTAGTGATTCAAAAAAAAAAAAAAAAAAATTGCATGAAAAAAAAACTGCAGTAAATCATAATGCGGTAGATAAAAGGTTAACACTAAAACGCTTAAGACGAAATATCGGTTAACACAAAATAATGCGATGGCCCCGACAAACTATTATGTATTTCCATGCATTTTTCTCTTAAGACGAAATAAAATTCGCTTAACACGAAAAAATTTCTCTTCTGGAAGAAGGAGGATATTGAAACTGAGCCACCACATGTTTAAAAAATTTTTTTGTGTTTCTGGACTGCATCATCGGAAGAATTCGTTGCAGTAGAGGTGATATGTATGTACAGCCCCAATTATAGCAGGCCAAAAAATTTTTTGAAGTTTGCTCAAAAAAACATGCAGATTCCGACGACGAAATTAAAATTAGTAGGTCTTGTTTCCAAACCATCCGAAATGAGGAACATCATAAAAAGTATGCGCAGTTATTTAAACGCACATTCCAATGACGAAATGAATAAGAAAATGGACGACATCGAACAATTTGTTTGACAATTTCGTGCTAAAAAGGACAATGGACAGAAAAATATCCGATTATCTTCAAAAAATTTCAACAAGTTCTTGTGAATGTTTTTGTCTCATTGATTTTTTTTAAATGCATGCATATATACATATTTATGAAAATAAAATATACTCTAATAAGCTTAATTTTGTGGAGTAATGTCTTTTTTTTTTGACATTATCCTTTTACATGAAAAAATATTTCAGTTCCTTCAGTTTCGTGTTAAACGATTTTCACTGTAGTTAACTTTGCATTCCATAGAAGATATTATATGTATCACAAAAATCAAGAAATATAAATTAAATAAAATAGTGGTAATTTGATTCTATTTATTTACTGAGCTAATTTCCTGTCATTTATAGCTGTTAGAGCATTTAATATTAGAATCAGTTTAATGATACAAATGTGTTCTATCACACTTTTCTACGATTTGTTTTTCAAATCTGGACCAAAATTCTATATTTACTCTAGTTGATCTTCACAAGAGAAATCTCTGCTCACAAATATATGTTGACCCTGGAAAATTTTCCAAACGTATAGTTACTTTTTTTTAACTAGATATAAAGATTTCGTTCGAGCATGTGTGTTCAAGGTGGATTTTCTGAAACTCTCTGGTTCTCAAAAAAAAAAAACTTTGCTAACCGCATATGGCACGTAGGCCACTCTTTGCTCACCCCTGCTTTAATTGATTTTTTAACTGGTTCAAAAGTAAAAACAATTTTGCATACTAAAAGTAAAATAAGAACAATTCATTTGAATTTGTAATTATTCTTATTTTTTCTTTGTAAAATATTTTTTGAAAGCCGAAATTTAAAGAATTATGCACATGTCAAGCTGAATAAAGAGATAACTTGAACTAATACATGCAAACAGTTTTTTATTTTCTTTGAGTAAGTGTTTAACGTCACACTTAAAGCAACTTGAGGGCTAATAGCAACAGACATAATTTTGAACAACTGTCAAGTGGCAAGGACGTCACCTGAGAACAGCATCCCACATTCCTAACTTCCACACCTCACCAATGTGACAATTTAAAGCCACGCAACAGATTTAACATACTTCAGCCCCTCTACAGCTTCCTTAGTGGCATTAGAACTCAAACCAACAATTCGACAATGCCAGCCAAGAGTTTGTTACCATGATCACTAGGCTAACTCATTTTCTTCGAGAAAATACTTAAAACATTTTGTGTTTAACTTAATTGCATAAAAAGATTGATTATGAACATTAAATAAAAATTTTAGGCTGAATCCTCAAAATTGATCTATTGACACAAAATTGACCAACCTTCATTTTTTAAAAAAATTAATTTAATATAGGAGGGTTGAGGCATAAGTCATGGCAACTCTTTTGTTCTTGTAGATATGTGAACGAATCACAAACGTATGTGTGTCGTGTGGAAGTTCTGCAGGCATAGTTTGTATGCAGAACATCAGATGTCTCAGTAATAGCTGGTAGTAGTGCAGCGAGGGCTGTGAAGTCAATCAGTTGGTGAGTGCCGTGTGAGACGGAAGTAACCCGTGTTGAGCAGCGCGCTTACATTAAAATAGCCGTTCTCCGAGGGAGAAATGGGTTGGAATGTTACAGTGAATTAGTGGAAGCCCTAGGGAATAATGCCTACCATACCGTACAGTAGCATGATGGGTAGGAAAGTTTCAACAAGAACGTGTGTCAAACAGTGATAAGCAACATGGTACGGAAAATGCTGACGGTATTCAGCGCCTCCCACATCGTTGTGGTGACAGTAGCAGGGGACTACATTAAGGGTCTTTAGGCCCAGGTTTGTCATGTCAACGTTATGTGTACTGTGTTGTCATTCTTTTGCACTATGAAGGCCATACTTCCTTGTAAACTACCGAAATTAATTAATGTGTTATGATATTTCATTGCTATTCATTGTCCACACATGTAGTTAACACCTAGTCCTTTCGTCTGTATATGTCACATTTTCCAACCAGATTGGTATCTTCAAGAAAAAAAATAGTTGCCATGATTTTTGCCCCAACCCTTGTATATTAGAATTCAATTCATACTTACTCAAAAACAATCGTCAACTTTTTAACCGTAAAATGTAATTAAAGAACTATTTAACATACATTAGAATATTAAAGAAAACATATAGTTTGCACTGAAAAATACTTTGACACAAAATATGGACTTTTAAAAAAAATCGGGTCATCCAGAAGTTATAATAAAACTATTGTTGACCTCCCCCTCTTCCACTTTTTCAAATATCTCTAATGTGTATATTGTGTGTAAATACTTTAAATTTAAAAAATTTATCTGAGTTTTAAACAAAAATATACATTTTAGATAATGTTATAGAAACTAGAATTGAGATTTTCATATCATTTAAACAAAAATTTAAATGTGATCCAAGAATGTTATAGAGGAGTTTTAAGCAATTATACTAATTATTATACTAATATTTTTTCACATAGTATTTTAATTTAATATAGAATATTCTAACAAAAGTAAAAAAAGTATTGAAATATTATGGTGTTAAAAACTTCATGATGCCATTAGTGTACAATGATGCTCGTTTCTGTTTTGCATTTTTTAATCTAAATTTCTCAATCATAAAAAAAGTTTTCTAGCATTGCAATTTATTGATGTATTCATTGCATTGCATTGATGTGTTTGTGATTTTCATTATAAAAATGTGTAACTGCATGTGAAGTATTTGTATAAACAGTAAATTTCTTTTTACTATGTAATTTTTTTTAAAAAGAAACAATATTTAGTAAATTGCATAAATAGAAACTTTTTAAATCTTGATTACCTTTCATACAAGCGTTATTTAAACTTCTTTTATGAATATTTTAACATCTTTACCCGATAAATGAATCCAGTGAACAAAAAATGAATCCAGTAAAAAGTCATGTTTGATTTATTTACACAGTGAGCTTTATAACAATGAATTACAAAAACAACCATTTATCAACAGTCAACAAGATGGTATGTCACAGAAATGCCCTTAAAAGGACAGATAATGCACTTCATCCATAGCCTATGATTTTGGAATTAAGCGACCACACAAAGATTCTTTTTTTTTTTTAAATATTAATACTGCATATTAAGATAAGTACCTTAAGACCCAAAAAATAGCATCAGACACAAAATTATCACTGTTAAATTTGCTTGACTCAAAGGCAGTAAGTGTTTTACGTCAAATGGCAAGGGTTAAAAAGTGAGATTTCCCTTAAGCAAACAAATGATTAGTAAGCATCGTTGTTTCCTGCCATTGACAAAAACTGAATATTTTGCAGGAAGTCTCTGACTAAGGAAGCCAAGGATTCAAAGTACCAAAAACAAAACAACACTCTTGTTGCTCTTTTTTTTTTAATATCAGCTCATCATGGAGTGGAGTTCATGTTCATAAAGTGCAATAAGTAGCATGATAGAGATTCCAATGCATATTCCAATAAATTGAACAAGTAAAGTAGACATTGCAGCTGGTCCAGGATTGTTTGTAGGAGATGTCAGCTCAGGTAACTATACAGGAAAAATTATATTGAAATTTTTGTTAAAGCATCCTTCTAATATAAATATAGATTTAATACAAAAAAAGGGACTGTTTCATTAATTAATTTAAAAGTTTCTATGAATTATTAGAAAAACATTCTACAGGGTTATTCATAATTCTCTCCAGGGCTTCAAATTGCTATAGTAAAAACACTAAGACACTAAAACATTTGAAAAAGTAAATAGTAAATTGTATCTAGTAAATTGTATTCGTAATTGAGATACACAGAAAAAATATGCAAGATAATAATTTAAAATAATATTAAATTGTTTTACACATATATACACACATTGAATAATTATTGATGTAAATATTATAAATTTAAATTTTTCACTTACCATATCAACTAGTGCAATATAAAGAAACATCCCAGCTGTTCCCGCAAACACCCAACTGGTGGCTGAATGCACATTTCCTAAAGACACTCCAATAATCATTCCCACAAAACAAAGAACAGAAGACAGACCATTGTAAAATAAGGCTTGCTTAACCTTCATTCCTGTTTTAAGTAACATAGCAAAGTCTCCTGAAAAGGTAATTTGTCAAGATTTATTTTACAGTTTCCAATATTTATCCATATAATCGATTAATAAGCATTCACATGTTACAATTTTTGGAACTTTAATACATTTTGAGGTTTTAATAACGTATTTGTAATAAATTTATAACAATTATATATTTTCATTATAGATTTAATAAAGGTTTTTTTTTCTGTTACACATACAATTTTTTACATAAACTCGTATTAAACAAGTTTCAAAGCAGCCGCCCGGGCCTCTTGGGTCTTTATAATCTATATTTTGTTTTAGCACCTCAGAAGTTATTTCAGATTGTTCTAGTCAGATCATAAATCTTTCTGCAAATAATAAATATAAATTAAAATGAAATTTAATAAATCTTAGTAATGTATTTTTATATAATCTACACCTCTTAAAATCTAGAGAATAAAAGGATATTTTATAAAAGATAATTCAATTTAAAAGAAAATACCACTTGCAACATACTTTCTAAATATAAAATAAGCATATATTACCTAATTCATGAGGTAACTCATGACAAAATACAGCTACAGTAGTACTTATTCCATCTGCTTCACCTGAAGCAAATGCTGCTCCTAAAAGATTAAAACTTAACTTACAAAAAGGAATTTTCTTTATATTTTAAGATAATATATTTAGTAGTAAAATTATCCATTGTATTATATATATTTTAAATAGAAATTAGAGAGAAAAACATGACAAATCTTATTTTCATTTTTTTTAAAAGTATAGCAAATAAATTAATTATTTCCTTTAAAACTTAAAAATATAAGACTTTATTATAAATCTTAAGTTGGTATTATATTATTTTGTAATTTGGTAACAAAACTATTCTTATACAATTTTTTTGATTATATGTTGATTGCATATTGCTATAAAAGATAACATATATTAACCCTTTAAATGCCGCAGGCGTGCATACATGTCCTGCTCAGCTGGTGCGTTTAGAACCCCAGAAGTGTGTGCTTGTCCTTCCAAAGGACGACTTTTTGCATTGAGCTGCTGTGTTTAAAACCAGTCCCATAGTTTTGGAATACAATAAAATGATATTGACAGTGCTTTAAGAAAATTTACTTATTTCGGAGAAAAGGTGAGGAAGGAATTTGGAAGGGTGTATTCCAGGAACGAGGAAATTCATAGCTAAGCAGTTTTTCAGTACCACTGACATCTAAGAAATGTGTGATGCGAAAATGTGTTGTTTGCGTAAGGAAAAATATTTGCCATAAATCAATCACTCAATTTGTTGCTATCAATGCATTTAATGTATGCTGGTTTATGAGTTCAACTACATTTCAGGATATATCACACATCAGATAAATTACATACTTTTTATTATATTGTATAACTGCAGACATTAAATTTTCTATTTTCATTTTATTATATTATCCTTACACTTTTTAGTTTGAAAAACACGCCTCTTCTTTTCCACCAATAAATCGCTAAACAATGCATGCCGGTGGGGAAAACAGTGACACTGCGGGAGGGAGGGGGTGAATTTTGTAGCTTTTCCTACGGTAATTAAAGGGTTAAGACAGTTTTCACGATAACTCTTTCTTTCTCTCTCTATATATATTACTAAATCTGTTAATGGATCAAATTACTTCTCTCTGACAAAATAACAAAAAATGGTAAATGTTCATATAGAGTTCATATAGAAATTTTTATAAATACTAATAAAACAAAATATTGGACAAAACTATATATTAATTAAAATAATTTAAATAAATGAAAATTTAAAAAGTATTTAGAACTTAAAACAACTTTTTTTTTCAAATTTGAAAATAGTTTTTATGTGTACTATTCAAAAGAAAATTCTAAATTAAAAAAGATATAGATTAAATAAAATTTGAGAGAATTACCAATTGCTAATCCATCACAGAAGTTATGTAATCCATCTCCCATAATAACCATCCATGCTACAGCAGATACAGATTGAGGTATTTCATGACTATGGGCATGACCATGCCCATGATGTTCCGAAACAATCACAGAACTATCAGAATCTGGCCGATAGGCTACTGTAACTTCTGGTTCTATGCTGAAGCTGGATCTTCCATGAAATCCAATTTCATGAATTGACTGATTAGAACCCTTTTTAGACGGAGAAGCCTCCGACTGAAGCACTATTTCAATAACAGAAAATATATTGAGAACCAAAAAATATAATTTTTGTTTTGTTTTGAGTTTTAGATTAGAATGCAGAGAGAAATCCAAGAATGATTCTGATATTTCAAATTACTAAAATTGTAATGTGTTTAAATAACTATAGAGCCAACCTCAAGTAACTATACTACAGAAGTAACATGTCACACTATGTTTAATTAAATACAAAATAAAATCATATTTTAGTCTTTTTTAAAAAATAAAAGGAATAAAACAGAAAAAAATTTTCTTATTAGTTTATTGAGAGCTTAACTAACTTTTAATTCTTTCTCAGTCTTACAAGTAAAAATCTACTTTCAAAAAACATATTCAAAAATATGTTGAGATACTTTAAAGAAAATTAATCATTGTAATACACACACACAATTAAGAGTAAAGATATAACTTTTGAGTTTATTAAGTGATTTTTCTACTTAAAATATACTCTGCTTGTACCTTATATTGCTTCAAAAATAGAAAAAATATCATATTTACAATACATTAGAAAAGTTATTTTAAACAACAGACATACTTTGAATTGTCTCTTTTTCGTCTTTTTCTCTTATATGATCATATGAATTCTTTTTGGGTTGGGCAAGTTTTTCACCAACACTTCCATTGTTAGCACCTTCTTCTCTTGGTACAGGAATCATATTTTTTGGATGTCTCGAAATCTAAAAATTACAATCAAGTTTTTATACTACAATTAAAAAACATAATTTTGGATATCATCACTATGTTTCACATAGGAAAAAAATCATATAAATCTTCATAAGAAATATTTTTTCTTCAGTTCAAACATTTTAAAATATCTTTCTCACAATCTAATGAAAATCCAACAGGGAAAAAAATTCATTTAGCTATGAAGTTGTTCATATTTTTTTAGATCTGAAAATGATATGTATCAAAATACAGGATACCTACGTATCTGCTTGAGAAACTGTTATCTTTATTAAAAAAAATGGTTGTTAATACCATTACAAAAATTGAACTGAAATTTGAACTTAAGGGAATTTAACCTTCTCAAGCAGAAAAAGGTAAACGAACACCAACTTCTTAACGATATTCTTTCTATGTACAATATAACATTTGTGTTATTTTCTCTTTTTTGATGCTATTTTATGAAGTTCAAAAACTTAATAAAATTCCTACAAAGTACAAGCTTAGTGTTTTTTTACAGTACAGTGAAATACATTTAACATGAAAACACTTAAGACGAAATATCGGTTAACACAAAAATAATACAACAGTCCTGACAAACCACTATGTATTTTCATGCAATTTTTTCCTTTAACAAAAAACAAAAATCACTTAACATGAAAATATTTCCTTTCTGGGAATGAACAAAATATGGAAAACACCAGCCGATCTCGGGGTATGAAATGAAAGAGAAGTGGTTTAATATGTTTCATAGAAAGGAGGCTAATTTGGCTTGGAAATATCCTCAGGATAAGCCTGTGACAAGAGCCAAGCCTACTTTCACCCTCCACTCTACAAATAACACACAAAAACATCTCATCAGTTGGCTTTGGAATTTGGTGACAAGTACATCACAGATTGAGTAAAAATCAGTGAGTTTGGTTTGCATTTTCTTTTCTTTTTTTTTATTATTATTATTTTAGAAGAATTTTTTTAAGAGCATAATGGCAAAAGCTCAAGAGTTAAACAAACTTCTATTTCACTAGAAATGAAGATGGAGCTTCTTAAGGCTGTTGCTCAAAAACAGAAAGTGAAAACAAAAATTTGCTCAGATTTTGGTATTGCAAACTCTACATTATCAACTATAATTAAAAAATAGAGCACATTATTGAAATGCTTGAACAGAGTAGGTTTGAGTCAGAGCGAAAATAAATGAGATCGGTCAAGTATGAGGATTTAGTGGTGGCTTTACTTGTTTGGTTTAAACAAGTGAGATCTCAGAATGTTCTTATTGAAAATTTTGTATTAAACTGTATTAAATTCTTGTGAATGTTTTTGTTTCCTTGATTTTTATTAAATATCTACAAATATACATATCTATGTAAATAAAATGTACTCTAATAAACTTAATATTGTTGAATATATGATTTTTTTTATTTTTTTTGCTATATCACTTAACACAAAAAAATATTTCAGTCCCCTCAGTTTCATATTAAACGATTTTCACTGTAGTTTATTTCACTAATTCTAGTAGATTTGTAATGAAATTATATGCAGTATTATATGACAATCACAAAGAGTATTTATTAATTTGAAAAACAACAATAGAACTCACTTTTGCTTCATTTTTCTGTCTTCTGTAAGCAGCTAGAGCACCCAGTAAACGTTCTGCAACAAAAAAGAGAAAAATACCACAGAGAGCTGCCAGACCTTTCCAAATAGCTTTCATTTCCATTGAAGGATCAGTATGATCCTCTTCATGATGATGATGATTATCTTTAGAATGGTCATGGCTCTTTTCTCCATCCAATATAGCCTAATAGAAAGTAATTTAAGTCATATTTTTAATGCAAGTCTGTTATTCAAATAAGGAACTTTATAGTTACAGAATGACAATAAGCTTGGGATGCTATCAAAAATGAAGAAAATAGATTCTTTTCAATTAAAAAGAAAAGAAGGACTGATACAAACTTACCATTAAATCTATGCAAAGAAAAAAAAATACAAGTGCAAAATTTTAAATTCTTTTAAGTATGAAACTTCAATATGAATAAAATTACAAAATTTAACTAAATAAGTCATTGGAATCTTTATAGTATAAATTTTATAAATTTACTAACAAAATGATTCCACAAAATTTTACACAATGAATTTGCAACAATAATTAAATCACTTAAGATGGAACTTAGCGAACAGATATCACATACATTGAAAAAAAAATTACAGTTTAAAATAATGTTATCAAATAATATTTTTATGAATCTTATTTTTTTTTCATTTGCATCTTTCCGAAAATTTAATATCTCGGTTGCATTCAAAAACCACAAAAATCCTTGGCAAGAACTATAAACATTTAATAAGACAATTCTGGAGTTTTGAAATAATAATTCTAATTTTTAATAACATTTTCTTTCACATTTTATAATTGATTTTATTCTTATCCTACTTAAACAGTTAAAATCTTTTGAATTATAATTATTTTTCTTTATTGTATTTCTAAACTCTTATTTTTTTTTTTGCTTCCTATGAAATAAATATTTGTTTTTCTATACCCATGTACAAAAAACCCACCTGAATTTACAAAAACAAATTTAATCAAGTCAATGAATCAAGCTTTTTACTTTAAATGCAATGTGTTTCTTTCTTTTCAAATTTTTAACCCCAAATTTGCTTTACATATGCTAAAAATTTTACAAAGAAATTCAACAGCAAATTGCATTTTATAAATCCTTACAATACATAAAAGCTAAAGAAGGAATTTTTGTTATTAATAAAAAAAACCCAAGGTATTTTAAAATTATTTATAATTACATACAATGACCAGTGCAAATAATTATACATAATGCCTACTATATGGAAATCATTATTTTCAAAAAGATATTTATTAACATAATGTCCATTAATTTATTTTTTCATATTGTGTTTAAAAAACATAATTTCCTGTTCATAGTCATACAATCTGACATCTGAAAATAATTCTGATATAATCATTAAAATTAAAAATCTTTTACAAATAAGTTTTACCATTGTTTTATTTAAAAAGAAATATGAAAGAGAGAAAAATTTACTTACATGTGGCATAAGATGAAGAAGGCCATCACCAGAAAGACTTCCTACTGCAAGTCCAACTAGGAACTGAAGTAAAGTATGGTAAAACCATTTTTGCATAATTGGTATCACAGCAACACTGATCAATCCACATAAACTGATTAGCACCACAGCCAGAGATGCATAGAGCCAAACTAATATAAAAAATATAATAAAGCATATCTTTAAATAAAATTTGATCAAAACTAAATAATCAAACATATTTTTTCTTCAAATTTAACCCTTTATCTACTGATGGTAACGTATAAGTACCAATCGCTTTAAAATTATATAGAATAACCATTTTTATGAATATTCTGACGATACTTAGCAGGAATATTCTTTGAAATCCACTCTTCCAAAATATGTGGCAGCACGGGTTCTATGATGAGTATTTTAGATGGGAAGGTGAATAGTTTTATAGCAGAAATTGTGTTTTCAGCTGACGCAAAGATTATCATTTTTGTCCCAAAAAAATAGTTAATGTCAAAATTTAAGTGTCTTATTTATTTATTTTTTTTTTGTATGTTAATGAAGACCTTAGAAAACGATTTGACTATTTATTTTAAGTAAACAGCGTATATAACTAATTTTACAGTTGAATATCTTTAATTAATTAATTAGCTCTAATGGATTAAATTTCCCAAAGTTTAGTATTTTGTTTATGTATATCCCTTAATTTTCAATGTAGTGATCCAAAAAAATACATTGCATGAAAAAAACTGCAGTTAATCATAATGCGGTTGATAAAGGATTAAAGATCGTTCCAATTATTAAATCAATACAAACTATTTAGCCTCAATAATACCAAATATAAATTTACTTTTAGCAACAATTATAAAGTTAATAAATTAATTTTTTCTATGAGCAATTCAAAATTATTGAAATCATCAATAACAACACAATAAAAGATAATTTTTTTTTCTTCCAAAACTAAAATGATTTGAATAGATTTCCAGAATACTTGATAATTATATATAAACATAACAGAAAAGATTTATGTCACTATTAAAATAAGAGCTATTAAAATACATATAAATTACTTGATAATCATAATTAAATCAATTTCTTTACTGTTGTACTTGAATCAGTCTGTAGACTATGATTTTAGAGTCAATCTTACAGAGTGCCTCAGATATTCAAGAATTGTCAAAGTAAACAGCTGTTCAAAAGAATTTGATTATATTTATGAAGAAGGAATCAGGAAAATTTCAGCAAAACCAAAATCAATCCCAATGAGGCTACTGCTGAGTCATGTCATCCAATTGCTTAAAATTGCCCAAGTGAGAAAAGAACAGAATATGCATTTTCACTCTCTAAGTGATACCTTCAATCTCAAAAATATTCAGACTCCTTGGTCATGAATTCAGCAGACAAATAATAAAGAACTGTGCATTGATAAATTTTCCTTTTTTTTTTTAAAAAAAAATTATTCAAAACATATTGTAATATTATTCTTATGTAATCTGGCATCATCTAATTTTGTTTTTCTATATTGGCAACACCCTGTTCAGACATTGTTTAAACAACAATCATTCCTATCATATAACTTCGCTTCTAAGTCATTAAAAGCTAAGTTCCATCCATTTAACTCTAAGTATTTTATTTATAGTACACATATACAAATGTTTTTTCCCAAGGTGGTAAAGAAAAGAACAATGAAAAGATAACACACAAGTGTTACTAATTTATCATTATAAAATCTGTAAATAAAATTATCTCTCAGAGGCAAAATAAACTAAATCTAATAGTTTTTGACCATAATGTTACATGTTTTCTCTAATAGCATTAAACAGCACTATTGTTAAGCTGTCCATAACCAGTTAGCATAATGTACACCTCTGCAGCCTCCACATTGCAGGGGGAGGGGAAGGAATTTAAAGGGTCCAAAGCCTAAGTTTTGTTATGATTTTGCAGTCCTTTGTAAGCTGACCCGACTTTGAAGGGTGGCCCTAATAATCTTTGTTACACCACTGTCCATAACCCCAAAATTATAAGAAAAATTCCATGTTTCAATTCAGTTATCGTAAGAAAATATATTTTCAATGTAATAACTTAAACAGTTTAATTCAAATATCACTTTAAATATGGAACAACTGAATTAATTTCAACAATAGGTTGTGTTCCTAAAAAATACATATAAAAAATAGAAAATTATATCTACCTCACAACACAATGATGAAGAATAAAGAAAATACTTTTTACCCCACAGGAATATAGAAATACAACAGTAATTGTTTGGAGATTTTTAAAATAAAAGTTAAGTTTACTTAAATTTAAGTAAATTTATCCAGCTAATGGATCTGTATCTTAAAATAAAATAAATTTATAATTACTAAAATTAATGAAATAAAAAATTAATTGAAAAATAACACAATCAAACATGAATACAAAATGCGAGTGTGTTTTTAAATCAGGTATGTTAAATGCAAAAAAGGATTCCTAATTTTCCTACCATATGAAGATCTCTAATGTTTGCTAACAATGCAAGTAACAAATTTAGCTATACACTTTTTAAGATCTGGCAGAATAATTTTCTTCTTTCCAAGAAATACAGCTGGTTACGGGCTAAGGCTGTCTCAGTTAACTTGGACCATCTTGATCTATTTGATGCAATTTTCTTCCACACACATCCGTTAACTCCCAAATCCTTCAACCACTTTTCTACTTTATCCATCCATTTTGTTCTTGGCCTTCCTCTTCTTTTTACCACTGGAGTTTGAAAAGTTATTTTTATATAACAGGATTTTCATCTCTATATTGAAATACATGACCCAGCCACCCTATTTAGGAAGCCTTGATCACTTTCACTATGTTGGGTTCACTGAATTTCAATATAAGTTCAAGGTTGTATTGTATTCTCCAGATTCCATTTTCTCAAACTGCACCAAAATTAGTTTTGTAAGATTTTTCTCTTGAAAGTCATTAGTTTCTCTTTGTCAATTGTCTAACATTTACTGATGTATAAAACAATCAGTCTTAATAGAGTCTTGTATAACTGTATTTTTGTTTAGCTACTAATGTATTTAAATTTAAACTGGTTTTACAATCCATGATAACATCTGTTAGCCATCTTGATTCTATTGTTTTAAATTTTTAGGTCATTACTATCATTTACAATTATGCCTAAGTATTTAAATTGAGTCACTTTTTCAAATTTGTATTCATTAATTTTCAATGGTAGATTTGGCTGAATAATACGTAATAATAATAAATATTTAACAGTTATTCAAGGAAATAAAACCCTAAATTAACAATAAAAATTACTTTTACTAAATTTACTTTTAAGTGGAATATAAATTAATAAAATGAACTACCATAATCAGAATTCTAGGTTTACATTAAAGTCACAAAAGTGGCATTTTCAGAAGTATATTTCCAATAAAATTATAGCTTGTGCTGTGAAAATAATCGTGCTTTGAATGGCGCTGGGGTGGTGGTATCACGCCCCCATCCTTATAATGTAAACCACTTTTTCAGACACTCGAAACTTGTGCAGACAGAGAGTGAGGTCATTGCTCTACTGCCTCGCTCAGAGTAAATAAAGCATTTTACCAACTTCTCTGAAACTCATTTTAGAAGACCAACCACACCAAACATTGGATAGATGCAGCCCACATATATATTAGAATTTGATTATATTTTATCTCAGGGTAACAACTTGTAAATGACCATGTATTTTGTGCAGAAAAAAAATTTAAAAAAAGAGGATTTCAAGAAAATTTTTCACATTTGTAAAAAAAATTCCTAACATGATGCAGAAAAGTATACTTTTTAAATTAGCACAATACATTTTACACAAATCATTCATCTCAATCGAAATTCCAAATAGTCAAATTCCATTCTATAGTGAAATTTACTACAACACATATTTACAAATTCATAATCCATTTTTCTTAATGTTAGAATGAAATATATATTACCTGTCCCTGATATGTGTCGTTCATTTGATGGATGATGTTGATGATAATTTGCAGATGGTTCTTGCTCTTCATCATTTTCTTCATGCTCATGTTCATGATCATCACAATGATGATCATGGTCATGGTGTGAATCGTCATGTTTAGATTCTCCTAAATTGCTACTTTCTTCCTTAGGACTTTTTACTTCAACATGAGAAGCTTTATTTTCCATCAGATCTTGAAGGCCATCATCCTTGTGAATGATATCATTGGGAGGTTGCGCTACTCCATGAGATTCTGAATGAATGGGAGAATGAAGATCTTCATCTGTGCTGTTATGAGAGTGGAAATGAGAGTGTCCATTGGATCGTACAGATGAGCCTTGTTGGACTGAATGATCGTGACTGGCATGACTGTTTCCTGCATAAGAGAAGGAAAAAAGGAAATGTTCAAAGAAGGATTTGTACATTTGAACCACCTTGAAAATTGAAATATTGCTCAACATTTATTCTTCAAAAATTCTCAATGCTGGTAAAATGTTATAATTTGGATATTTACCATATTTTTTCCAGCTAAAATAAAATAAAAAGCAAAATCTGGTACTGATGTACTATCACAACAATGCCAATGTTCAAGATAACTCACCAAGCTGGCAACCCCAATTTCACATGTATCGTAAGCACTGAATTGGCAACCATGTGTTTTGTTTCATATAACATCATCAATTCAGTTGCGATAATATGTAAGTAACCAAAATATTACAACAAAAACTGATGCAAATTAATTTCAGTACTTTTCCGTTTCGCTGGCGCAGGCGATAGAGTCACCAAAATTGATACAACTGATGCCAAATGGAATATTCTGGCTGGTAACCTTTCACCACCACATTTTCAAAACAAGTTGTGGTCTTTTCTCATCACATTAACGTCCTTTTATAATACATCAAAAATGGATAAAAAACCAATGACTTTAATTTCTTTAAAGAAAATTATAGGCCCTAATAAAATTGAAGTGTTCAATTTTTTTTTATTTAAAGAAATAAGAACATAAACAATCTTCCTAATTTTAACTTAAAATTTAGAATAAATAATCTGAATGATTAAAATCCCTACTGCAAAACAAAACCGTTATATTCATCACTTTAATTATATATATATAAGAACCCTTAATTTATGAATTCCTTTTATTGTCATGTTATTTAGTTAATAACCGTATTTGATAGACATTTTATCTGTGGAATAAAATTGATGGATGTATAGTTTTTAATTTTCCACAAAACATATTGCAGTTTTCAACCATTTGTTTATCTATAATTTTAAATTTTCATTAATCTTATCCATATTACTCAACAGATTGTCATAAGCTCACTAAAAACCATATAATCATAGTAATACGAATATTCTTACTTATAGGGTATGGGAGCCTAAAATCACCATCAAGACTTCGTTTCCTAATATTCACATTTTCGTTATTACTCTCATAGTTTTGTGTAGATTTTTTGTGTACACTTTTCTGCTGCAAATGTGAAGTCAAATCAGCATTGGTGTCATTTTGATAAGAACTATCCAACAGTCTAACATCTGTGAAGGAAAAAAAATATACAGTAATTCTGAACATTAATACATAAAAAGAAAAGGAAATTTGTTCTAACGTAGTAAACCATTGGCCAATTTTGCCAAATCAGAAGACATCGCCAAATGCAGCGATGTATAGCCAATAGTGGAAATCGTTCCCACACTTTTCCGATCTCAGTAATAATAAGGATGGCAAAATTTGGCGACATTTTTTTTAACTGGCGATGTCTTTTCGTTTGGCGAAATCGGTCGACGATATAATACGTAAGTACCGGAAAAAATTTTTTGAACACTCAAATAAACATTATGCAAGACTTTTATTAGAAACTAGCTGGTATACCCGTTCTTCGCACGGGTGAATTTAAAAATTAAAGAATACAGACTGAAGGATAAAGAAGTTTTTAATGAGTTATTTTACGTGAATTGTAAATTAAACAAAAAAAAAAAGCTTTTTGCATATCTCAGCTGAGCAAAAAAACCATGTTCGCTATATATAAATTTTTAGTCTTTAGATATAATAGCTGAATTTTTTTTATTATTATTTATGACGTCCCGTAACTTTCTTGTGGATCGATTTTTTAAAACACCTACCTGCTCAACAAAAGTAACACATTGTTACAAATTTTGTGTAATAAACGCTTAAAATAGTGTAAATAATTCGTATCTGGATGTAATACGTTAATATTACTTTCTGATGCATTTATTTTAAGTTAAATAGCCGTTACCCGCGACTTCATCCATGTGGAACTTAATAAAAAAGTGTTTATTCACTTCGCACGGTTAACGAAAACTTAATAATTATGTATTCTACGTAAAGAAATGCCTATGCTATAAGTATAATGTCATTCTTCTACTTTGTGAATCTATGTTTCTCTTTTTTGTTTTATTTATTTTTTCTTTCCTTCGTTTTTTGTTGAGCAAGGGGTGAAAAGGACGTATGACCTTTGACACCGTCGATGGGGTGAGGACTAAAATCATTAGGATCAAAATAGGTCTAAGTAGCAGTAGGGTGAAACGCGAACACAAAGGAAGCCGCAAGGAAGGGGGTGAAAGGGACGCATGACTTTTGAAAATGCAGTTAAGGACTGTAAAATCATTAGGATCAAAGGGCATGAACGGGAAACGTCGCGAGTGGCAGCAACCTATTCAAACAGAAAGTTTGATATAACTGCTAGAAATCGTTGAGACAGAAGGCTCGCGAAATAAAATAGTCCCTATTGAATAAAAATAGTCCCTACTGAATAAAAATAATCCCTATTGAAATAGATAATCCCTATTTGAATAGGATATTGCTCACTATTTCATTGATTTTAATTTTATTATCTCGGAACCCTAATTTTTTTTTCTTCTCTAAAATAAAAGTAGCCAAAGTTACTCCTTATAACATTAGCTATCTGCCAGTGAAAGTTCCGTCAAAATTGATCCAGCCGTTTCAGAGATTAGCCGGAACAAACAAACAGACAGACAAAAATTTTAAAAACTGATTTTTTCATATAAGTACTGTATATACTTTTAAATGTATTTAGTAAAAAGCTGTTAATTTCAAATTACAAACAGACACTTCATTTTTATTTATATGTATAGATTAACGTAAATGATACAATGATGTATTTCAATTCCTACTATTAACTCACTCTCTATATATTTATTTATTTATCTTGGTGGAATTTCCAATCGCTAATAAAATACATTTTAAAGCGCTCCATTGAGCTGAAATTTAATATACATGATTATTTTGGATGACAATACAGTATAATTTATTTATAATTAATAAAAATTAATTGATTAAAACTAATTATTTAGAGAATTGCAAATACAGCCACGTTGACATCCTTTTTGGCGACTTGTGTCAAAACTTGAAGAGGGTTTTTTTCTCAAGTTTTAAAGCATTCAGTTGAACTGAAATTTTATACACACGATTGTTTTGGATGACAATACGATACTTAAATGATAATGAATAAAAATTAATTACCACTTAATGTTGTGATTCTGTCCTATGTATATACATATTTATATTAATTGTGACTATTTAATAAAAAGTAGCTAAAATAAAATTGTTCTTTGTTGATCTAAGTAGAAGTTGATTTAAAAAAATTTTTTTTTATATTATTTGTTGTTTTATGTAATCACTCACAGCCCTTAGTATTATTTAAAGTTCCAAAGCTCTTACGTTACAAGTTCTTAACTTAAAATGTCGTCGTCTTTTTTTAAAATTTTTTTTTTACTTAAATGCTTGGCCGAATTGAGCTCGTTAACTATCTAGTTTTATTTATATTGAGCTACCCATGCAATCTTTACCGCAGTTGAGGCAGTGATAAAACTTTATTAACAGCATATAATTTAAGTCCCATTACTGATTACTTTAAACTTCGCAATTAAATAGATCACTAAACAAAATAGTGTCATCTCAGACTATCTCATATGCACCATTTTTCCTTCTAGGATTCTCTGAGGTGTAATTTTTCGTCAAACAACATAATCGTCGAGATACAAAATCCACTTAAAGGCCTAAAAGATAAAAACATCTCTAAGTTTAGCATTTGTTCCCGTAAATGAGCGGGCCGATTGGCTTGCAAAGGCTACCACCAAGAGCGAAATTCACATTGTCATTAACATTCCTAAATTATTTTGCAAGAAGATTATGAAAAAAAGAATGATGAAATCTTGAAACCAAGAATCTCATTTCAAATAAAGGGAGATAAACAAAGAAATTTTTTCCAACCATTAATAAGAGACCGTCCTGCAATCATTTTTATACTAATTACAAAATAACCCAATGTCTTACTGGCCATGGTAACTTTAAAAGCTACTTGAACACATTCAATCTAGTTCCTTCATCTTCCTGTGATTGTAATATTGGTGGCGAGGAAAATGTAGAACATGTGCTTCTTCTGTGGTTCCAAGTTCGTCTGAGAACGAAAGATCTTAAGGCTATTTCGGTTAATGTTAAAGAATAGGTCCCGAATTTGGAACATTTTTCAGATATAAAAGAAATGTAAAATTAATATGATACTTTGGCTTCACTATCCTTTAGAGAGCAGCATTTTTTATCATACTTCCCATTTTTAACCCAGCTGATTCATTTTTTCTGGTATAAAATGTGTTTCGCAGTTTTTATTCTATACCGCAATGTTAAATGGGCTTTGCCTTCACGTATTAAAACAAAAAAGAAGGTATTCACGGAATATTTTGCAAAAATTAAACACTATTTTGTTAACAGAGATACGAGTTATAATATTGCAAATTTCCATGGAAATTGGGTCATTTTTCTGTCTGAAAATGTCCTTCGCGTTTTGTTAGAGCTCTCGTACTTTTACCGAAGACAGCCTTAAGACTGGCTTTCAAAGGACTTAAAATAAATTGGCCTCAGAATCTTCCCCAATTTATTTCCACCAGAAATGCTTTTAAAAAGTTCTGTGAATTTGTTGTAAACATTTGTAATCCTTCAAAACCTCAAGAAGAAAAAAAAAATTTTTTTTTCCTTCTTTCCTTTGTAATGTGTGATTAAAACTTACTTCTGGAAACCAAGTGTGATACTTTGTAGTGCACGGGGATTTTATAACTGTTTTCAATAAAAAAAATTTTTTGAAAAAACTTTACTGAAATTTACATCAGTAAAACAGGTAAAAATGTGACGCATAGTAAAATGTAACTATTAAAAATCAAATACTGGAAGGCATGGAAGAAATCGGGAAAACTCAACATTTAAGCAACTAAATTTTATCATTACCTGTTGACGTCTCGTTTGGTCTAGTGAAATTCTTGTTTGATATGTGATGTGATGTATCATGAATCGCAGATCCATCATCGTCTTCTTGATGACCCAGCCGAAAACCATAAGCATTCATAGGGCCATGGCATGTAACGACGAGTAAACATATAATGGAACTTGAAAAACACATCATAAAATGAAGGTGCATCATTCAAAGACAGGCTTCTTGAGTATTTAGCTTCTGCAACGAACACCCTGCAATAGATTACAAAAAAGATTCAATATATTGCTGATTTAAACGGTAAAATAGTTGTCATTGCTGTGTATCTCTTATACAACACAATCACAATCATTTGATTATACTTAATCGCAAAGGTTGTGACGGGGTTTTATCAGATTTTCTTACTAATCCTCTTGGGGAATCTTTGGAGCCATAGAATGGCATTATTTCAATCCAATCCTCAGAAGAAGAAACTGCGGTATGCAGATTAGTTAATAGATATTTTATGGAGCTTTAGCATTCGCATGTTAGTAGAATGGAAGTGTAATAGAAGAAGAATAGTAGAAGAATAGAATAGGAGACAGAAAGCTGAGAGGCTGATCGCCGTGAATTATTGGCAAGATATTAATTATAGAATTGTAATTATAGAACGGACATCAGTGTCTTAAGGAATCTAAGGCAGGTAAAGATTCTTAGGATAGCTTTTCATAAAGATAGTGATTAGGATTCCAGGCGCTATTTACTTAGAATTACGTTGTATATCACTCCTGATTACATCCCTATAAGTAAGACGTGTTGTGTTGATCAATATATTTAGACAATAATAAATTAGATTTATTATGATGAATTTGGGTGATCAATCATTTCTTTCTACAAATCTAGGTCGCGTGGATGAAGAGATGGTACCCCCGGGCATCACAAGGTAAACATTAAGTCGATCACGATCACCCGGTGGACCGCCAAAACATTTTGGGGTGACTGCCTGAAGATTAGCAGTTAGTAATTTTATAACGAAACATTAAAGATTGGCTGACAGTATCCAGACTAAGTCTTCTACTGATTATAACTATGAGCACTAACTTTAGATGAAATTGTGTTATTTTTAATGTAGTTTGAATTGTTTCATAACAAACGCATCATTTAATATTTTATTTGTGGCTATTACATATCATTATGTTTGTGTCTTGCTTAAAACGCCGTCTTAAAAGCGTAAGTTTATTTTATTGTAGTTATAAAGGTAAGTGCATATTCTGTATCTATTATTCAGTTGTAATAAATATTGTAGACCTTTTTTTGGGCTCACCACATCTACACCACTGGGTGAACCGCAACAGCTTGAAAAAGTTAAAAGTAGCCCGTATCCTGGAAAAGTTTTCCCGCCCCTGTTTTATTGTTTCAGAAATTCTCATCGAATTGTTTACAATTTGTTGTACATAGAACTTTCAAAAAAATTGCGCACGATTATATTTTCTGAATTATTACTAATAAAATATTTTCTGAATTATTACTAATAAAAAGTTCTGCTACTTTAATCGTAGGTATTCCTGCTCTTTTAGAACAATTTACCTCTAATGCATTGGCGCATTTTAAATTACGTTTAAAGAGAACGTAGAATATGCCAATTTCAAATATTCAAAAATTCTTTAAAAATACAGGGACATAAATAATAAAGAATAAGTTAAAAGAATGTTTTTTTATACCTCTTATTTATTAAAATGTTCTTCGCGCGGGTAAATTGAAAAAAAAAATCTAGATAGAGGATACAAAATAAGTTACAGCGATGTTAAAATTTAATATTTTGGATAATTTCAAGTAAATTGTTAATTAAATTCCAAGGAAAAAACGAATTAGTAAACAATATATCGAAGTCAAATAAATAAATATCACTGAATAACCCCTTATTAAACAGATTTATCTATAAGGCAATACATAAATATTATCTAAGCCAAATATATATATAAATATTCTTTAACGTTGCGATATAATGGAGACGTTTTCCGCAAAATCCCTTTTTAGGAATATCAAAAGAAACGTCTGTAGGGTCTAACGGATTCATTTTTCAATTCCTACTATTATCTTACTCTCTCTATATATTTATTTATATATTTGTTTATCTTGTTTAAATTTTCAATCGTTAATAAAACACTTTCTATTTATTCAATCAAGTTCAAATAAATTTTTTTAAACTTGTAGTGGATGGCACTTGATGTTAATACGTTTTTTCCAAATATTAACAAAAAATTAAATTTATTTAATTACCGCTTTTTGTCGCCAACTTAAATTTGGCTCCATTGTTGTAACAATGTAACTGTTAAAACAAAGACAAAAGTTGGCGTCTAAAACCTGTTTTTCAGCAAAACTAGCCAAACCGGATGTGCATTGTTACAACAATGAAGACAAATCATGCTCTTTTTTCAATTCCAACTATTAGTTCACTCTCTCCCTATATATATATATATTATTTAAATTTTCAATCGTTAATAAATCTATTTATCCATTTAAAGTAGGAATTGACTTAAATTTTTTTTATATATTACTTGTTTATCTATAATACCCCCACAACTCTCTTGGAAGTTGACTATTGCAAATCTTATTCTTAGCGCGCGGATCTCTACTCCACAATAACAAAAACATGCCTGCTAAATTTCAAAACTGTCAGTTTTATTGTTACGAAGATCTCGTGTGTGGGTCATTTTTCTCCCCTTTCTGTCTCTATAGATCATACATATATATGAAATAGAAATCAACATAGCTTAATTTAGAAGCAATTGATAGATTATGGTGTCTTTTTTCCCAGATTGAATTTTACAATTACTTTACCTTCAATAAAATAATTTTTGGAATAACGAACCAGATGAGCCTTTCCCCAAATATTCAAGCTGGTAACAAATTTTGAAAATAATAACTGAGTTTTTTAGAGATTAAATGTATAATTTCTAATGTTCCAAAATTACTACAAGCAATTTTTTCTTTCTCCCACAAAGGGGATATCAGTTCATATACAGAGTATCACAGTGGCGTAACGGAAATATTAGGGCCCCCTTTCAAAGTCAGATTTGGTGCTCCAAGCCGTACTTGGCATCAGTCAGGCTTAAGGCCTCCCCTAGAACCCTGGGTTCCTCACGATGCTGGGATGTATGCTACGCCCCTGGAATATTAGCAAAGAAGTAAAAAGGAAAAGCGAAAAATGTTTACATACAGCGCGAGACAATTTGTTAACATAGTGCAAAAAATATTGCAAATAAAACATTTATCCAGACTTTTTCAATTCCTACACTATTAGCTCACACTCTCTATTTATTTATTTATCTTGGTGGAATTTTCAAACGTTAATAAAATACATTTTAAAGAGCTCAATGGAGCTGAAATTTTATATACATGATTATTTTGGTTGGCAATACAATAATTTAATGATAATTAATAAAAATTAATTGATTAAAACTAATTATTTAAAGAATTACAAATACAGCCACGTTGGCATCATTTTTGGCGACCCTTTTGGTGACTTGTGTCAAAACTGGAAAAGGTTTTTACTCACGTTTTAAAGCAGTCAGTTGAACTGAAATTTTATATACACGATTGTTTTGGTTGACAATACGATACTTTAATGATAATTAATAAAAATTAATTACCACTTAATGTTACGATTCTGTCCTATGTATATACATATTTATGTTAATTGTAACTATTTAATAAAAAGTAGCTAAAATAAAAATTCTTTGTTGATCTCAGTAGGAACTGACTTAATTTTTTTAAATATATTACTTGTTATTTCCAAAAATGAAAAAAAAGAAATCAATTTAGTTTTAAAATAACTAAAATATAAAAAATTGTTCCAGTGGCGTAAGCTAGGGGAGGTTGACGTTCACCCCACCCCCTCCTCCCGGACAAACACATTAGTAATTTTTTACCATACAGATTACACTCCAAAATTTTCTTCTACGTGTTTTTGAGCATGTAACCCCTCTCCCATAAGAGATCTGTGTACGTCACTGAATTGTTTACATAACAGATGATATTTTTATATATTTAAATTGCCTTCCAACGTTACATAACTGTACATATTCTTTCGCCAATTTTTTTTCATAATGGTAGAATTTTTTACATCTATTACTATCCAAAGACCGGTACACATTTTATAAGTTAAAAATTCAATTAGTTCCTCGCGTCATATAAGAAAAATAATAAATAACAAGGAAGAGAAACACCTGCTAAACAAAAATAAATAAATAAACAGAAGATATTTGAATTATGCTTTTTTTTTTCTTTTTTCATTAAGTTGTGTACGGTTTGTTTGATAAAAAAACATATGTTAGCAAAGTAAATAATAGTTTATTTTGCTAACATGTGGGGAATGACGAATACATAAAGTGTCACGGTTTTCCGGGTTCGCTGTGAGTGAATAAAAATATCACTCTTCTAAACTTTTGGAGTGGCGATCCCATTTCTTGGTACTAACAATTTGTGCGACCGCATAAGTAATTATTGGAAAAGGTTTACACATAATTCGGTATTTCTATATGTGTTTTATTTGTAGAGTACTATTGTGTTGCAGTAATAAAAATTCGCAATAGTTTTTAATTCGAATATAATGATATAAGAATTTTAATTAACAAACAGCACATTATGAAATGTAATTATATGGCACAAATTATACATTAATTATAATCTTTTTCAATTCCTACTATTAGTTCACACTCTCCCTATATATATATATCTTGTTCAAATTTCCAATCGTTAATAAAATACTTTTTATTCATCCACTCAAGTTCAAATACTTTTTAAACTTGTAGTGGATGGAACTTGATGTTAGTACAGTTTTTTTTTCAAATATTAATTCATTAATTAAATTTAATGAATGAATAAATAGTAACAAATAAAAATAATAGTCCAACACCATATATAAAAAGGAAAATCGCTCGTTGTGTTCCTGCAGAGCAATGGACAGCGCGCGTTGGATTTCTAATCCAAAGGTCGTGTGTTCGAATCCTACCTGGGGTGGCCTAATTTCCGCGCGAGAATGTGATTTATTTTTTTTACTATACTATTTCATTAGAATAATTAAATTTAATGAATGAATAGATAGTGTGACGTCTTCGATTGATGTGAACCCCAACCTGTCAATTCATCTGAAAAGTCACCCTATCCATTCATCCCCAAACAGATGTTGGATGACAAGTGCAGGTGGCCATGGGGTCATTGTTTGTTGTCTGGCCTCGGACAAGCGCAGACATCTGGTCTGGAATTTACAATGGCTAAAGAATACCGGTGTCAATAGGCATTCCTTTATGAAAGTTTTGAATAGGTGAAGCCTGTATGCAAGTCGATGCATTGAGAGTGGGGCTGTGAGGCCCAGGTGTGAGATGAATGGATGAGAGTTATGGCGCCCTTGGATTCCAGACGGTCGAGGAATGTGTTTGTGTTGGCCGCGCAAATGGGAGACGAAAGT
Source organism: Trichonephila inaurata madagascariensis (assembly GCA_019973955.1). Taxonomy (NCBI): domain Eukaryota; kingdom Metazoa; phylum Arthropoda; class Arachnida; order Araneae; family Nephilidae; genus Trichonephila; species Trichonephila inaurata. The sequence continues at coordinate 128,954 of BMAV01018765.1, read as the reverse complement.
GGCCCGGGGACGAGGGCAGACCTTTTTCTTTTTTGACCTGCCAATGAGGAAAACGAGGGGCGTGTGGTGGACCCGCCCCTGGTGTTTAAAAGGGGTGAATTTTGAGAAGAGAGAGAAAAAGGGACGGAGAGAAAACTTAGAAGGAAAACTTGAAAAAGACTTGAACGAACGGAGAGAGAAGAAACATGGAGAGATAGAGCCATGGAGTAAACAGGAGCCCGGAAAAACAAGGGATTGTCGAGTGCCTTGCGGAATAAGGATTGACCTCGAGTGATAAAGACTGTCCGCCCGGCTTTGGCCTATTTAATGAATATTTTTGAATCTATTAAATACTATTTAAATTTTTTAAAATGAGGCTGTAACAAATTTTCTTGTGTACTAACAACTGACGACGTTACAACAGTAACAAACAAAAAAATAGTTCAACACCATGTATAGAAATGGAAAATAGAAAACTGCAAGGAAAATCGCTTTTTATTTTGCCACTTAATGTTGCGATTCTGTCATATGCATATACATATTTGTATTAATTGTAATTATTTAACAAAAAGTAATTGAAATAAATTTTTCTTTTTTTTTACCTAAGTAGAAACTAATTTTTTTTTTTTTTTTTTTTTTGCATGTTACCTACTTGTTTTAAGTGTAGTTATTTTGAATTAACTTCTGAGATCATTACCTTTTATTAACAACGGTATATGCAAGATTTAAGTATTAATGTGGTTAATCATTTTTAATTACGTTATTAAAACTTGGAATAATAGTCGACACCGCAGGATGAAGTACTTCCCCAATATTCTTTAGATTTGATCGATAGGAAAAAGTTACATTTCTCGCGCAGAACTTATCATACTAGCAATGAAAAAGAAAATCTTCAAATTACTTGATGCTGAATCGTTCAAAGCTCTAACTAAGCGGAGAAATTATTGTTTCAAGAAATTTTTTTCAGATCACAAAACGATTCTTCTCTAAGAATAAGTTTTTATTTAAATGATAAAATGGCGAAGTTGGATTTTTATTACACTCTTCTGACGTAACCTTCAATCGTACGAAATCAAATTACAGCCGAGTTTCACAAGCGAGCCTTCTCAAAATCAAATATAGCAAAATCTCCATTTAAAACATCGCCAAATAAGCAATATCTTGCCAGTTTACTAAATTTTTCATAAAAGACCGTGTCATTAAATTCAGTCGAAGATCTTTTACGAAATTACTAACTCTAGTTTTTTTTATCATACCTTAACCGTTCATACAATGTGAAAACGTTCACTCAAAATACACTTTTAAAGGAATGTATTAAGTTTTGAAATAAAAAAAACGACCGACATCCAAAAAAGTTTTATACAAAATATCCAAACAAACTTTTTTATATTGCATTACAATAATTAGAGAAGATACTTCCGCACAATGAAAAAAAAAAAAAATAAATAAATAAATAAAAGAATAAGCACCTTTTTTTTTTTAGTAAAGATAACTGATATTTTAATTACTTGGGGGAAGCAGCTAAATACTTCATTAAATTGCGATTTGAAAATTACAATAAAATTTGAACATACAAGAAAAATTCCATACACTTTAATGCAATTTTTAATCTCTAATACTATTTATGGAAGACTCCGAAACCGTAACTACAAGATATTTAATATTATTTTCGACACTCTCTTAACGTGATATTTATTAGTTATGACTAATTTTTATAAATAATAACTTGAGTACATTGGAAAGAATTTATCAATTAACCAATTTCCACACAAAATACATTATATTGTAATGGATATATACAAGTAATCGCTGTTATATTTCTAAACCTTTTATTGGACATCGGTCTTCGATACATAGGGTTTGGGGTTACACTTACCATTAATATTTAAATAAACTAATTTATAAATGTTGTCTTTCATTTTGTTAAACTATTTTGTATCTAAAACGCCCTTGGAATTTCCTTGCGAGTCGACTTTCCCCAAATTGGTTCTCAGGAGATTTTTACTCAACAAAGAAAGCATGCTTAACAATTCTCATGTCTGTAAGTCTAATAATTAAAAAAAAAAACCCGTTTTTATCTGTAAAGCTTCCGGTAAAAACCTGCTTAAAAATCAATTTTAACAAAACCCGTTAGCAGATTTCTACTCAAACACGGAAACATGCTTTCTTAATTTCAAGTCTGTCGGTCTAAAAGTTCAAAAACGGAAAATGTTTCTTTAATAACAACACTCCATTGGGAGTCTATATTTCCACAAAAAATATCCCTATAAAATCTCTATTCAAGAAAAGGAAACATGCTTGGCAGATTTCATGTAGATGTTACTTTAAAAACAGGAAATTTCACATATAACACTCCCCTAAACCTCTCCCTAGGGACAGATTTCCGCGAAACCTGCTTTTAGCGGATCTCTACTGTAAAAAAAAAACTTACCAAATTTCAAGTGTGTAGGTCTATTAGTTTCTAAGATCTCATGATGAATGAGCAAGACGCTTTTTTCCAACATGTAGAGAGAGAAAATGCAAGCTTTGCATCGATACAATTATAAAGTCTTAATTTAAGGCTTTTGTCCTCTTGAAGTAAAAACAAAGAGAGTTATAATTTTTTTAAAAAAATTATTGTAATGTATATTTTATCTCAGAATATCTACATAAGATCTTCTGGGAGTATTTCTGGTTGAGAAGACTTCCAAAAAACACTGTTGTAGGATCTTTCTGATAGGATTTCACATTTCATGCAGTTTAATTGAGAATCAAATTAAAGTTACTAAATACAGTTTCAAAGCGCAGTGAATCATGAAAAATTAAAATATGTAATCGAACGGCACTTAACAAAGAAATTCCATATCATGGCACATGAGAACTTTGAACTCAAATTAATTTTAAAATATAGTAATTATTATTCTACAACATGACATTTTTTTTCTTATGAAATCAAGACTTGAATACATTACCTAACAATCTTTATTATATCATTTTGATACATCAGATTTTTATTTAAATGGAACTTATCTATTTTGACGTAAAGCAAAAGAAAAAGGGAAAAAATTCCAAAAGGATAAAAAAATGTAGAAAAAAATGCTGAAGTGGTAAATAGTGTTAAAACAAAATCAGTTAAGGCACATAAAAAAAGCTGATGCCTCTAAAAAAAAGTCAGCTAGGACATCATGCAATGGATTTCACGCATTATTTTTGTTAACATATCAGGTAAATTCTGGTACCTGTTTGACAGCACTATTTTTCTGTTGAAATGTATCAAATATATAAATTTTCTCCTCATTATGTTGAGCAAGAACAGTTGATAACAGGAGAAAATATTAAGGAATCCATTCCAGTTTTTAAAAAAATTAAAGATCGAATTTCAGCAAAAACAAGTAATATAAAAAATAAAAAAAATTTAAGTCAATTCCTATTTAGATCAAAGAAAAATTTTATTTTAGCTACTTTTTATTAAATAGTTACAATTAATATAAATATGTATATACATATGATAGAATCACAACATTAAGTGGTAATTAATTTTTTCTTAATTATCATTCAAGTATCGTATTGTCATCCAAAACAATCGTGTCTATAAAATTTCAGTTCAACTGAATGCTTTAAAACGTGAGAAAAAAACCTTTTCAAGTTTTGAGACAAGTCGCCAAAACTGTCGCTAAGTCGCCAAAACTGTCGCTAAGTCGCCAACGTGGCTGTATTTGTAATTCTTTACATAATTAGATTTAATCGATTAGTTTTTATTAATTATAATTAAATTATTGTATTGTCATCCAAAATAATCATGTATATAAAATTTCAGCTCAATAGAGCGCTTTAAAATGTATTTTATAAACAATTGAAAATTCCACCACGGTAAATAAATAAATATATAGAGAGTGTGAGTTAATAGTAGGAAATGAAAAACAAGGCAAAACATTTCTTGGATGGGGGAAATTGAGTTTCCATTCTTTTCAAAAGGAAAAGTGTAACAGTTCATTTTGACCAATTGCATCGATGACACTCATCTCAGTCCTTAGTTTATCTCCAGTATTCAGTCTATCCTAAACATCGTCGTCAGCTCGTATTTAGAATTTTTTTTTGTTTTTTGTATATGCTCTTTCTTTTAAATACCTAAACATCAAACATATCGGTAATAGTATGATGACGAGTTCAATATGACGCAAGTATGAACAAGAAGGCAATTTTATATGTGCAGAAAAAAGAGAGAAACAGAGTAGCGACAACTGCAAGTTTAACAAGGTTGTAACAAATATATGTCGATGGCGTAAACAAAAGGATGTAAATTTTGCTTGTAAATGTTCAACAGTCTATAGAAATTCTTTTACACATTCTTTTTAAAAAAAATGCTGCTTAACAAAGGCATTGGAAGGCACGGAAGACGACAACGTGCGGGAAACATGGCGACGCCGCCAGCATCCATTCACAAAGTCAGCTCTGACAATCGGAGAGACGAATCGTTTTCGAATGAAAACGCTGACGGTTAGAGTAATTTATAGGTTCATGTATGCATTTGAATGTTTTCAATAATGGTAAAATAAATTAATCATTAACTACTCATTATTTCTAATTAAAAAAATTTCTTAAGCATGCGATATCAATTAAGGTATCCGACTACGTTCGGAACCGTGATTTTAAAAAGGCGCATAAATGAATAAGAATGCCACTTAGATTAGAAAATGTATATATAAAATTGTTTTAAGGACATTTTGACAACAAAAAATTATTTATATATAAATACAATATTTCTGCAAAAAATTAACTTAGAATAACCTTTTTTTGAAAATGTTCTCCTTTTGTGAAAAATGCTTCTATTATAATAATATTTTGCCTGTATATAGCTCAGACCTCTCTACAGAGGCTCAACTACGAGTTTTGAAAAATTTAGATTGTTTTCAGAGTTACAACCCATTGAAATAATTATCGACGTTTTTTCCCCTCTGTTGTCGTAAAACATGGATAAACCCACTTCTAAGTTATATATTTCAAAAATTCTAGTTGAGCTTTTGTACAGAGCTCTGAGCTATATATACAGGTAAAATATTATTATAATAGAAGCATTTTTCACAAAAGGAGAGTATTCTGAAAATGGGTCATTCTGTTTGTTCATTTTTTGACAAAATATTGTACTTAAATAATTTTTTATTGTAATACTATTCTTAAAACAATTTGATATACATTTTCTAATCTAAGTGACACTAAATATCAAATATTATCCATTTATACGCTTTTGCAAAATCACGGTTCCGAACGTAGTCGGATACCTTAAACTTTTCCACATTTTTTTTTTATTTATTATTTTTCCTCAAAAACTAGTAGAGAATTGGGGGTGCGGCTTAGAATTTATGGCGGCTTGGATTCGAATAAATACGGTACTTACTTTATTAAAGAAAAATTTAAAAATTCATGAGGTGATTTTAGAATGCTACTTCAACAATAATTGTAGTACACACATATAAAATTTGATTTACAAATACGTCGAACAATGCATAACAAAAGTTAGTATGGGTTTCGAAAATAACATGATTGATATTCGTAAAATACTTTTTTTTATGAACGATTATTAAAAACTCCACAAAAAATGCATAAATTCTAAATTCACACACAATACACTCTCTCTATTTTTTTTTAAACACATTATTTTGATTTAAAATGGCAACCAATTTTTGTAGCATGTATTAATAACAATAGCCGAAGAAAAAAATAAAGCATTTGGCACAATAGAAAATAAGCCTTGCCATTTGTAATGGAGAAAAAATAGTCATTTGTGCTTTTCTAAAGATAAACCAGTTTAAAAGTTTTTTTTCTGCTATTGGGATGTGAATAAAAACGAACATAAAAGTTATCATAACCCAGGATTCTTTTAACTTTGGAGCTTTCAAATTTTGCGATATTACAGAAAAACATATAAAGAATAATTTAAGCTAAAAAAATTTGATTCGATTTTTGCCAATTGAATCATTGTCTCGTCTGGAACAATAGTTCCCCAAAGGTAAAAGAATTTACAACAAAGCATATGATATTCGAAGTACTCACCTTTTCCAGTCATCCCCAGCAAAAGAGGTCATAAAGCAATCGTTTCACAATATAAAACGACTAAAACTTTGAATCTTGCAGGACTTAAACGCGTGTCGACATCTATTCTTTGATGAAAAATGAATATAAGAAACGAATTTCATTATGACTACCATCGAATGGAAAGTCTGAGACGCAAATAAAATTAAGTGAGCATGAAATCAGGCAATACTCGTGTAATTTCTTTAATATTGCTAAATACGAGGGGAAATGATATCTAAACAAAGGATGGTTTTTCTAGGTCTAAAACAAATTGTGTGTTGGTTTTGATCAACAATAATGAAAGCGAAAGATAGGAGTTCACAATAAAAATACAGGAACTGAAAGTCCTTTAATTACAATATTTGTAAATTACGCAATGAGAAAGCCCAATGACAGCCCAGTGATTCATCATTACAGTTTATATGTTTAAAATGAATTACGAAAATTTCGATTTTTTAAATAACGTGCATTTTATGGGGGTTTTTTTTAAATGTGAGCTTTAGTTGCGTTATTCAATTGTGCTTGTGAAAGATACCATATCAATACATCAAACATTTGTTTGTTTTTTTAATTTATGAATGTGAATTCCTACATTAATGTGTGTGCCAAAATTAGAGTTAAAATTCGTTGAGTGGCAGAATAATGATGCAAAATCGAATTCCCAGTGATCTCTTTAATTAATATAAATTATTCAGTTATTTTATGTGTTAACCCTTTATGAGAAAGTAAAAAATACTTTTGCTTTCCAAGTCTTTTTCAATTCTTACTATTAGTTTTTTAATCTCCTTAAATTTATATATCTTGTTCAAATTTTTAATCGTTAATAAAACACTTTCTATTCATCCATTCAAGTTTGAATACATTTTTTAAGCTTGTAGTGGATGGCACTTGATGTTAATACAGTTTTTTCAAATATTAATTCATAATTTTAAAATTAATTAATTAATAAATAGTAACAAACAAAAATAATAGTCCAACACCATATATAAAAAACAAAACCATTCATTGTGTTCCTGTAGGGCAATGGATAGCATGTTGGACTTCTAATCCTAAGATAGTGGGTTCGAATCCTATCTGGGATGGCCTAATTTCTGAGAATGTGATTTATGAATAAATAAATAGCAATAAACAAAAATACAAGTCCAACACCGTATATAGAAAGGAAAACGGAAAATCGCTTTCTATTTTGCAACTTAATATTGCGATTCTGTCATATGTATATACAGAATCGCAATATTAATTGTAATTATTTAATAAAAAGTAACTAAAATAAAAATTTTCTTTCTCGACCTTAGTAGGACTAAAAAAAACTGACGGACTTTAAAAAAAACCCTTTTAAATATTACTTTTTTTTCTCATAAATACGTTTGAAATTATTTACAAACTAAAAACTATTTGTTCCCCGCTCAGTTACATTTTCTAACTTCTTGAAAATGGCAGGGAAAATTTAAATATAATTTATTAAAAATTAATTTTAACAAACTAAATCGTTAAAAACTTACGCAAAGTAAAAATCTACATATAGAAGAAAAACAACTCACTCGTCCCCAGATCTCCGATACTATTAGACGTTTAGACCTGAAACTTGCCATGCATGTCTCTTTTGTTTAGTAGAGATCCAGTAAAAACGGGTTTTGTAGAAATAGACTCCCAGTATGGGGTTACGGGGATCTTATAAATAAAAATTGCTGTTTTCGAACTAGTAAAACCTACAGACTTTAAATTTGGCAAACATATTTCTCTTAAAAAGTAGAGATTCGGTAATAAAAGGTAAATTTTCCCATCCAAGGGAGAGTGTAATGGGGAGTAAAGGGAAAATATACTCTTGGTTTAGAAAATATACTCCTGGTCCTGTCCTTTTTTTCAATTAAAAGGCAAGGGTTATAGGAATGTTTTTGTATACAATCGACTTCAAGATTTAGACACGAGTAACATAAAAACAATATAAAGGCCACATATCATAAAATAACCAGTGACGCGGGTGGGTAACGGCTATTGCACAGATAATTCTAAATAAATATTCACGCTAATTTTATTGCAATTGTATTAATTTAAAAATACATGCCCGAGAAACTAGTTATTTTTAGTTTTTAAAAAGGATGCAGTCACATTTTATCACATATAAAACAAAAACAATTATTTTTTTGCAATTACAAAATAAATAAATAAATAAATAAAAAAATAAATATACTTATTTATTATTATTAAAGTAAGCAATTTATATTTTGATTTTTCGATTACTGCATTCAATAATGGCTGCTATTGCATGGTAAATAGAAGATGTATATAATTGAGTCCAAGTATATTAACACTAGTTGCAAAAAATATGAATGTTTTATAATATACATTTTAATCGCGAAGTCGAAAATTATAATTGACTGTTTGACAAATTACAATAAAAATTGTGCATATTATTTAATAAGCATTATAAAAATAAAACTCTATAATCAATAAAAAATTAGCTTTCTTAAAAAGAAAGAAAATAAACATAATACAAAATACATTTAGTGCATTCAACTTAGTCCAGTTTCAATAAATTTTTAAAAAAAATATTAAACAATGTCTCATAACTATATATATAATTTAGCAAGAAAGAAACAATAGTTCCCTTCCTAAAAACAATAATTTTCATACGTTTTAAATATAAGAATATACAATACCTCTATTCGAGTTTATCAAATAACAGCATCTAATTTTTTTATAAAAGATAATCCAAGTATGATGAGTATAAAATCACTACAACTTTCATTCACGATAAAGACAAAATAAGACTGCATTCATCTTTCCTACACGCTTAATTTAGAGAGCAAATTGTTGTGACAACACAATCGGTATAACGGAAAATCTTTCAAAATGGATTACAATGAGAAAAACTTTTCTTCCTAATGCTGCATATCGAAAAAATGACATTTTTCTAAAAATGCAGACAACAAATGTGATGACTAATGTAAAGTTAAAAATATCAGTCTTAACTATTTACAGGTATTTTTAAAAATGACAGATCATCCACAAGGAAAACAATGTTCGTTGTAATGGTTAACGAGGTCATTGTCAAGATCCAAGCAGCGATATGCAACGATCTCTGAGACGTTTAAGATGAGATAAGGGAAATGTGTCAAAATATAAGAAAATGCATCTACAGCAGGCACCGTGGATGTCGATTTTTCATAGTGTCAACCAAATGGGAAGAATCAAATAATTATGGGAAAAAAACTAAAAACAATGCATTTTTCTGATACAAAAAGGATTATTTACTATATCAACACTACTTTGAGCTACCCAATAATAAAAGAAAGAATGTAAATAAGTTTTGCTCAAACTTAAATTTAATTTAAGAGTCCAGAATTTTTTACACATACTGTCAAACATATTGTCCTAACACAAAGGGCTCCAAGAAACAATTTTAAAGAATTATAAATGAGTACTAAATCATAAATATCAAAGAATAAGTATGCGGTAGGATTTTAACCATTCATAAATCGAAAGATAAGTTTAATCGATTTGCAATTATGAAAAAAAAAAGTACACTCATATCGCAGTCTACTTATTTTTTACACATTTTCGTAAAGTATTGCCATAAAGGTACAACATACCGTACTCAAACACTTAATGCAGCAAACATATAATCCAGGGATGAGCAATTGTTTTGGCTCGAAGGTCAAGGCCTACTGTGCCTATCTCAGTTTTCGTGACCCTAGGCACTGGGGTGCATTTGCAGATGTTTCGGTCAAGTGGTCAGTCTACCGCGAAACCCCCATTGCTCAGTTCCCAAGCAAACTTGATACTCATTTATAAACCTACTGAAGGGATGAAAGTCTGAGTCGACCTTGTCCAACCCGGGATTTGAAACCCGGACCTGTGGTGTGGAAGCGGAAAATATCGAAGGGTCGCACCTCTTTAAAATGATTACATTTGAAGGGGGATTCGATCTGGGTACCTTCCGATCCGGAAACGAGTATCTAAGCCACTACGCTAAAACGATCATTAGACTATTACTGGTTTTATTTAGATATCACACGCGGCGAATAGGCGAACGAACGATACTATATTCGTGGCGAGCGTATGAGCAGTTGCGTCACTTTGAATGAGACGGCTTTGTGGATTGCGTCATTCGTGCATGAGACTTGTGGGTTACGTTATTCGTGCATGAGACTTGTGGGTTACGTCATTCGTGCGTGACGGCTTTGTGGGTTCCGTCATCGTGTTTGACGGTATAATTGCGTCATGTGTCTGACGGCTTGGTTGCCTTTGCGGTGGATAGATGGCGCCCGACTGCTGTGGTTTTGTTTGCACGGCCAGGGTCACTAATGAAGGGGATTCGATCTGGGTACCTACCGATCCGAAAACGAGTATCTTAGCCACCACGCCAAAACGATCGTCAGGCGTGGAGGCTATTACTGGTTTTATCCAGACATTACACCGCCAAACATTCATTACTTAACTTTGTAACCCAAAAACTTTAATTGTCCCATAAAAATCAATAAATATAAGTTAAATAAAATAGTAACAGTTTTATCCAATTTATTCATTGTGCTTATTTCAAATATCGTCAACAGTTGCTAGCACATATAATTTTAGAATCAGTTTAACGAGACAAATGTGCCCTTTCACACTTTTCAACAATTTTTTTAAAAATCACATGCTTGTTGAAATTCTCATCACAGCCTGCAAGTTTATGTCAGCCAACTTTCATTTATATTTACTCTTGTTGATCTTCATGTAAGAAAAACATTGCTCACAAAGATATGTTGCGGCCGAAAATACAGAAAACATGTCTGCTATATTTAGTTTTCTGACAGTCTTGAGGGGCTCTTAATTTGCTCTGGCCTACGTTGAAGGAAGAGTAAAGAGTTCTTTGTGTTAAGTAGTATGAGAATGTTTTGAGATTTCAAATGATGCATATAATTCAATCAATGCCATAAGTTCTTTTAAGTAGGGGAAAGAGGATCATTGCGGAAGGAACTATTTATGTGGTTGTACAGAAATTAATTAAAATCAATACAGTTGTTGGCTTTTGCTAACGAAACGACATTGATATCATTGCTCGAACATCCAAAGCACTCTAAGACAAGCCTTCTTATCTTAGAGAAAGAGGCCCTCGGGATGGTACTGAAAATCAATGAGAATAAGACCAGTACACACATGCCTTGCACTAAATCATGTTTTAACAATTCCCACTTTAAAATTGAAGTGTATAATTTTGAAGTTGTTTAAGGTTCACTTATTCAAGGTTCGGAAATTAACAATAGAAACGATTGTACTACTGAAATCCAAAAAAGAATTAGTATGGCTAATAGATTTCTTAATAGAGTACGAAAATATATGAAATCGAATTTAATCAAAAGAAAAACAAAGGTTCTATTGTATAAAAGTCTTTTAAGCTCAATATTAACTTATGCATGTGAAACTTGGTCCATGTCTCGAGCAGATGAGAACATGATAAGCATCTACGCGAAAGGAAGATTTTAAGAATCATTTTTGGAGGAATTCAGGAAAATGGAACATGCGAAGAAGATAAAAGCTCTATCAATCGAAGATTTCGAGCTCTATCAATCGTAAAAAGAATCTGACATCATTAACTTCATCAATATACAACGAATTAAAGGGGCAGGTCACGTTGTCAGAATGGACGAAGATCGCGCCATTAAAAAAAGTCTTTAATGGACAACCAATTGGCACACGAAGAAAGGGCAGGCCAAATCTTACATGGATGGATGACCTAGAAAAATATCTCCTAGTTTTGAGAACTAAGAATTGGAAAACGCTAGCAGGAAGATGCCCACTCTGGGCTGTCGACCCACTGAGGAAAGGACATTAATTAATCTTGATTATATATCCTGAATCCCTTAATAATTCAACATGAATAATTAATATCACTTTAATAACATAAACTATTAGATACTCAAACATCATGCCACAGAAAACTACAGTAATAGGTTAATGAAAAGGTCAGTAGCGTTCTGTACTTTTCAACATGTTTTCAAGAATAAATATACGAAATCCATGCTTTAAACTCAAAGAAAAAATTGTCCCATTCTAATAGAATTTCGAACATTATCTATTAATTTTGTTTACTGTGTACAACAGAAGAAATAATTATTTGATTATTAAGTCATGATAAAATTCAAAATTTAGTTAACAATAATCAAAAAACATTCTGATTGCGAATTCTCGACAATGTATAAAACCCCCCCCCCCCCAAATTAACATAAAAAATGCAAATGCTACCAAGCAATTGCAATTTAAATGATATTCGTAAATATTATTGAATATCTAGTACCAATCTCACCTGAAACAGAAAATAAATTCTATCAATAAAATATCAAAAACAGAGAAACACACAACTTACTCAGGTTCTTCGCGCCAATTTAGATCTTGTCAATTCAAGTCCTACGCTGAAAATATCGTCTGATATATCCACAACAATCATCCATAACTATTTCCTCACAAATTGTATCACCAAATTCTTATACACTACGGCGAAGGCCAACGGTAAATACCCAGCCTTGTTACAGAGTATTAATTGATATTTTACGCGGTAGGACACCTTTTATTGTCATTTTGGATCAAGTCTTCCAACACGACAGGGACTCTGGAATATTATGCACAGGGTCGACGAAGCACCTGCTTTGATTATGAAAGAAAAATTAATGAAGAGATGTATCTGTTTTTTTGAAACATAGATTCCGGGAAATGACACGTGGAAAAAAAGATATTGAAATGCGAGAACCCAGTATGAATTGCAAAGAGTTCCAATCTGTATTACGAAGCATTTTTGTTTAATTACATGAATTATGTAAGAATGATCTTTTTATGGGAAATTGAATCACACACTGCACTTTTTATTTTATTTAATGTTTCTATTCCGACATAAAAAAATTGGAATCAAAATCTCAACGCAAAAATTTCAATAACTAGCAATTTTTGAAAATGCAAACTGAAAATGTAGAGAATTGGAACGAATAGCAACTAGTTCAAATTATCAAGCAAATAATATCAACTTCATGCAATAATTTTTTTTAATATAATATGTGTCTTAAAAATCATTTCTTTTTTTGCCTTTAATGTTATTTGCAAAAACAAATAGAACAATTTTTCAATTTCTACTATCAGTTCACACTCTTCCTATTTATAATTACCGTAAAATCCGGCATATAACGCGAACCCCCTTTTTTACGATGAAACCTGAAATGTATATATGCAATGCTCCTATGTTTTTTAAGTCATTTATTCGAGGTATTACCCCAAGGTAAAGAAAAAAATAGCATACTTATCGAACTACAACCACTGAGTTCATAAGGAGTGTCATTTCTTTTAAATAAACAGTATTTCGACATTTGTAGAAGTCTGTTTTTTCTTTCCCTACGCTCATTTTTTATTTTAAAGTTCTCGCTTTTATACCCGGCATATAACACGCACCAGTAAATTTCGATCGTATATTTTGCGTTAGAAGTGTGCGTTAAACGCCGGATTTTACGATATAGTATATCTTGTTCAAATTTTCAATCGTTAATATAAAATACTTTTTATTCATCCCCTCAAGTTCAAATTCTTTTTTTAAAAAACTTGTAGTGGATGACACTTGAGGCTAATATAGTTTTTTTTTTCTTAAATATTAATTCATTATAATTAAATTAATTAATTATAATTTAAGAGATATATTCAGTGGATATTATTCCTCTAGATGGCAGCACCATTGGATAAAACAAGTTTTGTTAAATTTATAATGAAGATTTAACTTAATCTGGATATACATATGCTAGTTAGACGTCAGCATTCCTTTTATACTGGTTTTAAGATAAATTCTTACCGATTCAACTTTTATAAAAAAATGTAATTACAAATTTACTATGGTTAAAAAGTTTTTAATGTTAATTTAAAAGGTGTTTTGCGACTTATGTCATTTGTATACACATATTTATATTAATTGTGATTATTTAATAAAAAAGTAACTAAAATAAAACTTTTCTTTGTTGACCTAAGTAGGAACCGACTTTAAAACTTTTTTTATACTACTTGTTTTTAATCATTCCTACGTGACAGTTCTTTAAGGTCGTATTCTAAAGGAAAACTAGGGCTATTGGCAATGGTAATTTTGAACGTCGGTTAAGTGATGAGACCAACACCTGAGCAGGTACCCCTCTTTCCAAACTACCAAACCATGTCTACCATGGTTTACCCTCTACAAGGCTCATCTTCAATGACACTAGGGTTAAAACTGATGATACATTGGTCACGAGGTCGCGACTATGGCCAATAGGCTATCGCGGCTAGTAAATTAATCCCACAGGTCTCATATAATGCAGTCTTAAAACAGATTTTGCATCATTAAAATCCCACATTGTATTAAAAGCCCAATATATAATAATTAAATACAAGTAGTAATGCAAGTCATCTTCCAATGTATTAGGGTCGCCCAGATGAAAGCGGCTTTTCTATAATAACTCCGGAATTTGAAGGTGGCCGCGGTAGCCGAGTGGTATAGGTATCGGACCGTGGCTTGCCTTGTCACGAGTTCGAGCCCCGTACCACTAAAGACCCGCCGTGTAGGGCAGCGATGCACGTTAAATCTGTCGAGAGCTGAAACGTCCTCCCGTTGGTGTGGTAGTTAGGAGAGAGGGGTGCCAGCTCAGGTGTCGTCCACGTCACTTGACCATGGTTCAAAATTACGTGGTCCGTCGCCAAAAGCCCTCCTGTAGCTAAACAGTGCGACGTTAATAATCAATCAACCGGAATTTGAAGAGAAAGATGATTGCGCATGCCCCTATAGAGGGCGCAGTGTTGGAACTGCATGCGATAACGTCAGATCCCGCTAGATGTGTGCATGGGAGCACGTTAAAAAGCATCGATGGCATCATGGATGCCTCCAAACGGTATGACAGTCAATGCAGCTACGCACTGTGGCACATTGCATGAACTGAAAAAGAATGTCAAGAACCGCTGACGTAGCGTACTGCAGGGCGGCGTGATCTTCTTGCACGATAATGTTCGTCCTTATGCGGCTGTGGCATTCCAAACATTGTAACCCAATTCCGCAGGGAGGTTTTCGAGCATCCCTTTACAGCCCGGACTTCTCACCATGTGAATATCACATCTTCGATCCACTCAAGAAGGGTCTGAAGGGACAGGGATTTCCCGATGATAATGAGGTCTAAACTGATGTTGAAAATTGGTTCGACAACCGACACCGGAGCTTCTACACCCAGGGTATCCATAATGTCGTGGACCGCTGGGACACTTGTTTCAATCTACAAGGTGACTTTGTCTAGCCTATCTGTTACGTATATATTACTTCTTTATTTTGTATACTATATATACGATAGCATTAAACCATTTACCAAACCGATAGTTGTGCCACTTTCGTTTACCCTTATACATCATTTTTCTCAAGCTAAGTATTTAAGAGATATTAATGTTTTTTTAGCTATTATTAATGGGCAAGTTGGAAACAAAAACAAAATATTTTTACATTTTATTACATGAAAAATAATTTAACACGGTTAAACATTTTTTTTAGAAGTATTTTAACATGTAAACATCTGAAAAAATTAATCTTTTCGGAAAAAGTAATAACATACCTAAATGATACCGTAGAGTTAAATCACTAACACGTATTACTTTATAAGGAAAACGTAATAGGCGAAACTTGAAAGTAAACAATTAAAATTACAGACAAGAATGCACATCGTGACGTTTGGGAAATTTAATGAGTAGCGTGAGAGTTAAGAGCGAATTTAAATAATTGATTTATTTAAGTCCACATTTACTAACGGCCATCGGTTATCGGGGCGATGCCAGATGAAAAGACCCAGCTATACTTTTAGGTGTCCGCGTGCAAAAGAATGGTGTTGAGCTATGCACATAAAGAAGCCGATTCTGCAGCTGTGTGGCGCGAAAACGTCACAATACACATTTATGTGAAATAATTCAAATTAAACCTAATCGCACAAATAGTGCGAAAAGGTAAAACGATATTTAAAACTGTAATGTTAGATGTTCACGGAAACATTTCATAACGAGAACGAAAATAAAACATTTTTGGACAGAAAACCCTGTTGATCACACGAAACAAACTATTTATCAAAATCAATATTCAGAAAAAAAATTTTTTTTAAGTATTACAGAGAGGGAATGAAAATTTACTATTACTGTACAAAACAACTGCAGACGATAAAAATGACTGAGATCTTAAAAGTTATTGATAGCTCTTCTAAAATCATGACTTCGTTCTTCAAAGATATATATATTCCAATTTACTAGTTTGACTAAGTTTACTTCTTTTAATTAAAGGATTAGAAAACACACACACTCAAATTTATGTATACAATCAGCATTCTTATAAATGGATATTGGATAAGACAATTATGAAAATAAATAGCGAGTAGAAGACTTTTTTGAATATTCTGAATATATATATATATATTTAGAAGGAGAACATCGCAAAAATTAATCATATTTTCATCTTTTGTTTCTAATTGGATAAAACCACATAAAGGTGTATAAATCATTCTAATGTAAGGAAAATATTTTGAAAAGTTAGGCAGTATTCAAATTGGTACTTTTAAGTTTCGCAGGGGCAAGCGATTAATTCGCCAAAAATGATACAACCCCCAACGCCAAACGGAATATCCCCGCAGTTAACTTTTAACCACCACATTTTCAAAACAAATCGCTGTCTTTTCTATAATACATCAAAATTAAAAGAAAAACTAGAAAGAACAAACATTTATAACATTTTTTATGTGTATATGGTGTGTCGTCGCCAATAAAGTCTGTTTGGCGAGATTTGCGCCGGTAAAACGGAAAAGTACCTTCAAATTGTATAAAACAAGATAAAAATCTTTTAAAAATAAATATTTTACAGAAAATCTTAAAAAATAATGCAGTCTCACTAGTGATAAATGCGAATTTAAAATTCTATTTTGTTCAAGTGAACTTAACGTAATTATTTAATGTAAAATGGTTTCTTACCCTAAAAGAACATGACGAGTTTTATATAAGAGGAAGGATAAATAAAGTCCTTATAAATTATTGTAAAAAAAACAGAAAATAAGCAGAAAAACTTAAAAATTAATTTTCGAAAAGAGAATGAAAACATCCAAGACTACAAAAGTTTAACCTTGCTACTAAATAATGTGAAAGTTATAGAATTATTTTGCAACTCATATTACAGGAAATGCAATTATTCTTCTGTCGTAATTCTTCATCGATTCTTACTGACTTGGAACAAACAGAAAGAAAAAAAAAGAGTCAAGTTTTATTATAAAGTATGGACATGCTGATTTTCCTGGCCAGAAAATATGAAAAAAAAAAAAAAAATGCAAAATCTTTTCTTTTAGCGGCATAAAACGGAAAGCATTTATTATATATATTTTTTTAGAAAATTCGCGTAAGACATTCCACATTTAACATGGCAACCATACAGATGGTTGAGTTTATGAAAGGCGCGACAATAATCGAAACTGTATTAATTCCCCTCCTTCAATTCTCATTTTCTTATTCGAGAAAACTGAATTTGCAAAATAGTAGATTAAAAAAAATAATATTCTACAATTAGCGAAATTTAGAAGCAGAAACCTTGAAGTAATTTTTAAAATATTTCACAATTAATTACTTTTAGTTAGTTAATACACACACATTTGGTTTGAAAATTTCAGCAAAGTTCATTACTACAAAAATGCGATTGTAAAACTTAATTGAAATAAATGAAAAACGAAATTTTTTTATCAAATTTTTTTTTTTTTTAATCAAGAGTTCATTATCGGCTAAGATCATATTTTGTAGCAACTGACTTTAACCCTTTAGTGTCTTGTTATTTGTATCTAGATGGATATTAGAATTATATCGATTATTGGAAAGTTTTTTTTTTTCTTCCAATCATTTTTCAAAATTGACAAAGTTCGCTTGCCTATGATAATATATATATCTAGTAATATAACCAGGTTTGCGTATTACAAATCTGGGTTGAGATTCGGTATGGACAACAATTAGGCAATTACCTGGCAACATTAGTTCAACGGAAGCGCCAAGATTTTCGTTTTCAGAGTAGTTATGAAAATGGCAGTGTTCTCGTCGATCTTTATTTCATCCTAACAAATGAGGTGTGACAGTTAAATAACCGGACTAGTCTTAAAAATTAGCTTTATTAAAAATAATACACATATCTCTTTTAGTCTCTTTCAACATACTCCCCTTCTCTTCCAATACATAGCTGAATATGAGTTTTCCACTGTTCAAAGCAGTGTTGCGGCTATTTACGTGTCACCACCTTCAATAAGTCTGCCATTGTTGCCTTCATCTTTGTTACAGACTTAAAATGCGTTCCCATCAATGCTTTTACACTTTAAGAAACAGGTAAAAGTCACATGGTGTGAGATCTGGTGAGTACAGCGGATGTTCAAGCACAGTAATGCGTTTGTCCGACAAGAAATGTTTTACGGAGAGACAATGGAATTATTTTTACCAAGTCTATCACTCTGTTCTTTATAAAATGCTTTTCATATTTTAAACTTAACTTAAAAGCTAATTGTGATTGCTCAAATTTTAACTTCATGAAAAAATTCCTTATAAATTAAGCAGATCATGTTAGTATCTGCCACAGCAAAGCAGATGGATACAAACATTTTCTATAGGTTGTCTTTTTTTGGGGTAATTTTAAAGTCCTACCTGGAATTTTGAAAAATATAAATAATTTAAAAATACAGATAAGATTATCCATCTGGTATGAATAATTTGGAAATTATTCATACCAGAGCAAAAAAAAATCCAAGTATTTTTTCCTAAATAATTCCTAATACATAAGAATGAAGAAATATTCCCAATAATCATGTGCCAAACTGTCACAGCACAAATAACAGCAACTTTCTTGAAAAAATTACGCTATTTAGAATAGTGCATTAAATTAGCTATCCAAAAGTTAATACTTGAGAACCTATAGTACAGTATAAACAAGAAAGAAAAGTGCTGGTATACCATTTATTACGGCAAATTTATTGCTAAAAAATTAATAGAATTTTAAAATTGCATTTATATTATCAATAGTATTTGTAACAGTAATAATTGATGCATATGTTTACAATTTTTCATACATGGCCTGCCTGGTATTGAACAAACTGCTACAAGTCTAATAAATATTTCAGAGCTCATATCCAGAATATACGAATCATTTATATATATATATATTTAAAACAAAAAGTATTTTAATAATGTAATGAAGTAAAAATAATAACCAGTTCACAAAAATATCTTTCAGTAAGAATTTCTATATATATTCATTTGTCACACTGTTATATGAGATTTTCAATACTCCATTGCATTTCATCATAAAACAATATGCTCATGAAATAATCTGAAGGAATAGGACAAAATATGAAATTGTTGTAATTTGACTGCCTAACATAGTCAGATGTTTCAAAAATCTGCCATATAATTGGAAATGGAGAAGGTATCAGTTGAGCATTTGACAATGTCATAATTGGATGAAAAAATTCTTTTTCTAACAAAGAGCTGTTATATCCATCCTGTCCAACATACAAATTGTATGGAACTCAACTCACCTTGCAAGAGTATCTGTGCCAAATATAACTAATTTTGTGGGTGTTAAGAGCACCATTGCGTACAGTGTTAAAACAGCTTACAAGAGAACAGGAAAATATCCTCTGCAAAGCAGCATAATGGATGAAAGGTGAAGTTGAACAATTTGGGTAAATGAATGTAGGATAACCTACTAAATGCGAAAGCATACCACCACAGATAGTCTCAATTATGAACACTGATCTTCTTAACTCAATATCTATTAAAATTATTCAATGGGAGACTATTCTAACCACTCCAAAGTTGTTACTATTACCACAGAACGCTAAGAAGCAATGACAGTAGAGCTGGGACTATCAAAACTGGACACAGCAATGGCAACAAGTCATCTGAATCCTCATTTATATTATTTCAAACCACCAAATGTAAATGTCAACAGAAATATTGGTACTTGCATATTATCAAAAGCGTACTGGCAACATCATATGAAGCGAAGCAAATGGTTGCCAATTCAGCACATTGAACACAAGCAAAATTGTACTTGCCAACTTACCTTTAACATTGGTATTGTTGCAACAGTACACAAGTACAGAAACATTTTAAGATGACTGATTCCTACTGCAAAGTACGGAGGATGGAAGGAGTAAGTTATGATGGAGCACATCTTAGCAAAGCTTGGACTACTTGTAGTCTTCAGAAAGATCACTGAAGATCCTAATACATTAGAAATTATATGAATTTCTTCAAACTTTGTGCAAGGCTTATTTGTCAACCCCAATTTAAAGGCAAGCAACAATTTAGTCTAAGAGCAACCCCCAGCCCGTACTAATAAAAACATGTTTTTACAGATGTTCCTATTATTTTGTCCCATACCATGTTTTTCCAGAAGAGCTGCTTTTAAATGAAACAGCCCTGCATGAATAATGATGAACAATTCCATTTAGAGGTACTTAATTTTTAAATCATTTCTTAATTTCAATCAACAATGATTACAGTTCACTCTGTCACAAGATAATCACATCAGTTTTCAGCATTCATTTGTAATTTTCAAGCAAATGAATGTAATATGAACGTATTTGTCTAGTCTTGCTAGAATGTTAAAATTTCCAGTATTCCTTAAAAAACATTGTCCTCGTTATCTTTTAAAAAACTGTACATTAATCCTTGAAAACACATTCAACTTCTCAGTTTACTTACGCAGCATGAAAAAGAAATAACACACCAATTTCTTATCCAAATGTTTGCATTAATAATGCAGTAAACAGTTTCCAGAATAAAAAGAATTAAACTGCTTTGTCTTTGCATATTAGGTATAGTATTAAAACACTGATTCCTGATTTGGCATACTTTTTACTGGTTGCATCATATATTGTATGCAACTTGAACTAGCATTTGCAAATATATGGAAGAAGGGAACTTACGTATTAGCATCACCACAGCAAAAGTGGTGCCATGTGAATCACACCTTGATATCAAAACAA
Source organism: Trichonephila inaurata madagascariensis (assembly GCA_019973955.1). Classification (NCBI taxonomy): domain Eukaryota; kingdom Metazoa; phylum Arthropoda; class Arachnida; order Araneae; family Nephilidae; genus Trichonephila; species Trichonephila inaurata. The sequence continues at coordinate 107,910 of BMAV01018765.1, read as the reverse complement.
AGATTCTAACATGTTTTATTTGAAAAAAATACCAAATCACTCAAGACTTTGGTGGAAGATCGCGCAATTTGCATGGTGCCAATTAGGCTGCAGTGACACTAATATGTAAGTAGTAAAAACAGTTATCAGATTTTTAGGAGTATACAGCTGAAACATTAGTAGCTGTTGATTTTAAATAATTATATACACACAGCACAAAAAGCCTGGAACTATGCCCTTTTTTAAAAAACAATTATTACAGTATAATTAGACACTCATCTACTTATAACATTCTTATCAAAACCTCTTTTAAAGTTTAACATCTTCTCTACTTTCTTTTGTTTCTATTCTACATTTTATAATATTTTGTAATTCAATGCAAAAGAACACATCTTAATTCCTATTTTGTTGTTGGATGTATGTAATTCGAATTTTGTGTGTACATATATAAAGATAAATAAGCGTACCTATGTATATAACAGAAATTCCTTTTCAACATAAAAATAGATTTTCCAAAAAAATTCACAAAAATAAAAAATATGTATATTAGTAAAACTATTTTAGTTATTATACAGCAAAAACTTTTTTTACTGTGAACACAAATGTCAAAACTGAGTTACAGGAATAATGGGAATTGCTAGATAATTTATGAAATTTTTAAACATGTTACATAATTTAGTCAATTTTTATATTAATGTGCATTTTTAGTCATTTGAGGATTATTATTGAAACAAAAAAAAAAATTAAGTTATCAAATACAGCACAATTTTTCACAAATATAAGCAAAATCACCCAAAATAAATTCATTTAACTCAAATCCCTATTTTACATTTAAATGAACAGATGAAAATCTATTTTTCAAGTTATGAGATGGGAAAACTTAACTTTGTTACAATAATGTAGACAATAATAATAATACAATTCTTTTTATTAAATTGATGTAAAATGATAAATATAAGAAGAAAATACTACGAATAATCAATTACAAATGCTCCAAATAATGTTTTTGTAATGTTATGTATAATATAAGTTTTGATAATGTGATAACATTTTTAACTCAAAATCTAATGGATAAAAAAAATATCTAGCTTTGTAATAAAATATGAAAAATTGCTCCATTGGAATATACACTTATAATTAAAAGAATAAATATAATCCAACAGCATACAAATATTTACAATGCTTTATAAATACAGTCGAACCTCTATATTGCGAATTTTTCTATATAGCGAACTTCTTCCTGGAACCTTGAACAATTCATGATTTTCTTCGTAAAATAACCTCTCTATAGAGAAGTGCATTTTTTTAATTATGAACTTTTTCTTTTGTGATTCAATTTTTTTTCTCTCTACTTTTAAAGTATTTCTGAACATTTCAAGAGATTCTCTTTTAACTCATTTTATGATAGTCATAAATCTTGTACTGGTTTTATTAGGTATCTAACTCCTCCAGAGTATTAGAATTCTGGGTGTTTCATCCAAGTGCAACCTTTAACCCCCATTGTCTAGTTCACTAGAAACATCTTCGATATCCCCTTTCACACTCAATGGAATTGTCCCCGCATTCTAGTTATATAATATATGTTTAATATTACTTGATGCTTTAAATTAGAAAATGTCCTTGAAGTTCATGAATTTGAATATAAAATTATTTTCTTAATATTGAAAATACAGTGTATTCTTCGGCGTTCTTTTTTCTTGTTTTCCTTGCAGTTTATCTTTCTTTTTATTTCTTGATGGGTAAGATATATAAAATAAACATATACTAATTTTAAAACACGGTGTGAATAATAACTTTTTTTAATACATAGTATTTATGAATTTAAAATTTGTTTTATGTGGTTTATAAAGTATATTAAAAGATGAACCTCTATATAACGAACTTTTTTCTGCGACTTAGCGATTTCATCATATAGAGGTCCAACTGTATATATATTTATCTATAGAGCTTCATTCAAAAATGAAATACACAAAATAATCTTGAAAATTCAGTTTTCATAACACTGAAGTATTATTAAAATTAACCTCATGATCACAGATAAAATGTAATTTATATATAAAATCTATCATATTCCCAAGCAAACCAATGTCAACCACTTTAAATTTGTTCATATTTTAAAATTTTTTGATAAGCAAATTAATACGCTTTTACAAAAAAGAGCAAGTTTCATAATATATCTACCGTAAAATCCAGTATATAGCGCACACTGGCATATGATGCTCACTCCCTTTTTACAAAGAATCTGGAATGTACATGTGCAATGCTCTTATGTTTTGAAGACCTTTAAGTTATTCTAAAAATTTTAGAAAAAATAGTGCACATCTAGAACTACAGCCATTTAGGTTCATAAGAAATAGCATTTATTTTAAATAAACATATTTCGGTATATGTAGAATGTAATTTTTTTTTTTAATGCTCATCTCTCTTTTTATATTTTAAAAGCTCTCATTTTCATACCCAGCATAAAACGTGCACCTGTAAATTTTGATCTTATTTTTTGTGTTAGAAGTGTATGTTATACGCAGGATTTTACGGTATATTATATTTCATTACTTATAAAATTGAAAATAAAATGGCTTTGTATTAAAAAATTTTGCACTTTAATTAAGTCATGAATTTACAAATGAAAAGATAAAACACCCTCCCAAACCAATACCTATTCAACCACTGAAAATCAATTAAAATCACCATTAAAATTTTTTGTATTAAAATTATAGTTATTTTATATAGTAAACACTTGAATATATATATATTTAAATGTAATTTTGATGCAGGCTTCTACTACTAAAATATTTTTTGGTACCACAAAACAAAGATCTCATTCTTAGAGACATACATATACATAGGAACAACTGAATAATTCAAAACAAATTTAGAATAAATATATTTATTTTATTATAAAATGTATATAAATAAAACCAACACCAACAAAATAAAAATACACCTCTCATTCGAATATCACAATGTTAAAATAAATACACCTCATTCTAAAATCTATAGAAAATAAATGCTTTTTGTAGTAAGTTAAGTAAATATTGGATATTAATAGTAATCTGGTACTGGAGCACATACAACCCTAACAAAATCATCATAGTTGATGTATCCATTTGATGAAACATTGGCCTCTCTGAATATGCGATCCACTGAAACAAAACGAGCCGTTAGATTCGTGTAATATAGCTACTTATTAAAAATTAGTTTTAAACCTTAAAATGAATAACTATATAGGCTCATGAACCACATTAATTATTTTAAAGGGGGCAATTACTTAGAGGAATTTATGAGAAATATCCATTGTTATAAAATCTAGCAACATATTTATGGTTTATAATTCAATATAGATTAGTTACCTATATGATTCAACTATTTCATTACACAAATGAAACTTCCATTTCAATATTTTGAAAACATATAATATTGATTTTCAAATTTTTTTATTTTCAAAATTCTTTTAAAACAAAGACAAAAACTACAAATGTGATAATTGAGTTTCACATGACACATGCATAGGTAGTTTTTTTTAATTATACTTATGCACATGAAGGAAGGCTTTTGCCATAATTTAAAATAATATTTGCTTAAAAATTATTATTTATCCAAATTATTTGTGCAAAAAGTATTATGAAAATGGCAAAACTAATTTTTATTTACTCTTAATGCCAGATTTTACATTCAGTGATATATTTTCCACGACAAGATTTATTAAAAAAATAAAATAATAATAAACAACTGGGGGAGGGATAGAAAAGGAAATTCTTTGAAACAAGTATAAACAAAATAAAAACATTCCTTGGGAGGGGGTAGTTTTTTTTCTTAAAACAGATCGCAAAAAACTTTTAGAAAATATATTTTAAATTAAAACAAACAAATAAGAATTTACAACTGGAATCGTATATTTAAAAAAAAAGAAAATAGGAGCTAAAAATAATTTAAACAAATCTTGAAAATAAATTTACAAGTTCAAAAAATACTTAATAAAAATCATGTTTACTTTTATTAATGGCTATGTTCAGATCATAATTATTCATACATTATAAAAATTTTGAAATAAAACAGACAATTCAATAACACACATAACGTAGTCTCCCACTCCCTAAAAATGGGGTTTTTAAGAAAATTTATCCAATAAAAGTTTATTTTTAACAGAAAAAAAAAGGGCCATAAAGAGTATTTATTTTATTGGAGACAAAATCTTCATGAATTGGAAAACAATCTTTAGTATTAGAATAGTTGTTATTTCTAATTAAATTAAAAATTGAACTCAGCGACACAACAGCCCATGAGGGCCAAGGCCTACTGTGCCTATCTCAGGTTTTGTGACATTAGGCACTATTTCGGTCAAGTGGTCAGTCTGACGCAAAACTACCGGTGTTCAGTTCTCAAGCAAACTCAGTACTCATTTATTATTCCCACTAAAGGAATGAAAGGAATATTAAAATAAAGGTTAATAAAAAAAAACATGAACATTTCTTCTCATATTTTCTATGATCAAAGATATAAATGAATCATTTTAAAATATTTACATTTTGCTAATTTTATAGAAATATTTCAATCCCAATGTGATAAATTTGAAAAAATATTCTTTATAAACATTAAAATTGAAAAAAAATTAAAGCCGTTATAGAATTTGGCAATTTATAATATGAAAACGTATTTCAAAAACAGCAAAAAATCCATATAAAAAAATTGTTTATACAGAAAATCCTTCTAAAAAATATTTTTATAAAAAAACTAAATGGAATCACAAAGAATCTTCTTATGCAATGCGTTTAAAAACTTTAAAAAATTACACTGGCAAAAACTCAAAATATTTCTTTGAAGAATGAATTTTGAAAATCTGTGGAGATACAACTTGAAAATGCAAAATTATTTGAAAGTATACGATATCAACAAAATAAATCAAAACATAAAATCTTTACTTTAATGTTAGTTATAAACGGGACAAATCCAGTGGGAAAAGCTTCCTTTAAAAAAATTATAATTCAATTTTAAAAACTGGTCCTTGACAGCAATGTAATGAACAATGAAATAGCAGGAAATATCTTTACAACTCACAAATAAACAAGATTATAATTAATATCCTGCAGCTTTCTCCAATAATTTAAAATAATACATAAATAATGTTTAATCACATGAAACATGGCCTTTCTAATACATAACGAAAAGGTTACAAAGTCAACATTACTTAATTATTAGGTATTTACCTAAAATTCAGATTGTCACTTTAGAATGTAAGGTATATAATATTTTAAATCAAAATTCCAAATATGGAAAAGATATTCATAGAAAAATCACTTGAACAAATGAAATTCATAAAAAAAATCTAATGAAGCCTAAAAAGTGTAATTTAAAAGTGATAAAATAAGGAAATGAACAATTTATTGCACTCCAAGCTATAACGAAAAGAGATGTCTGTTTTAATGTGTCCTATAGTGTGCAAACATAAGACCAAGCAAGGATGTTAATGAGGGAATCATTATAAAGAATGCCTATAAAATAAAGAATTTAAAGCAAACTACACAGAGCAGGATGAGGACATTCACTGCTTTTGCATATAGTCACCCATAAGAAGATTCCCAAAAATTTAAACCAAGCTCCACTACATTCTTAAAATTAACATACTCTAAACTGTTATTATCAAAAGCTATTTATTGCATATACTATTGATAATAAAAATGTGCATTACCCTCTTTGGGGCTCAGCTTTTCTCCCCATAACAGAAGAATATGGCGTAACTCCCGAGCAGGTATACGACCAGATTTGCTTTTGTCACTAGCTCGGAATGCACGCAGGATTTCCTGAGGTATGTTTTCCCGCTGGCTATGATTATGCATTATTTCAAGCATATCAGCAAATGATATCTTTCCATCTGCAATTAAGTGTAGAACAGTCAATGCTGAAATATTACAGCATGAACTACAAAAAAGAATTATGTACCCAAAATATATAGTAATTAAGTGAAGTAAGATAGTTAAAAGCCAGCTACTTTCAATGAAAATTAAGATTAAACTAGATTGTTGAATAATTAATTTTAATTGATAATAACCACATTTCTAGCAATTTACTTAGTTTTTAATAAAATTATCAATCGAGGTTTGATTTATAACTCGCAATACTAAGTGCTCAATATTTTATCAAAAGTATAAATCATACAAATTTTTAGCATGGAAGTCACTTAAATTAAATGTTTAAAATTTTTTCTAAAGTATTAAACTTATTCATTTTTTTTTTTAAAAAAAACTCACCCACCCTTTTGTTAAACTTAAATTTTACTTAAGTCCCACCAGAATTTTTCTTTGGTATCCTTACGTAATATTAATTTTTTTTCCTCTTACAACAAAATATTTTTTAAAAATGCATGCACACACAAATTAGTAGCCCATATTCTAAGAAATTAAATATATTTTTGATCCAAAATACTGCTTGATTAAAAATAAATTATAATTAGCATACAATAAAACCAAAAGGATAAGAATACTTTCACAAATATTTCTCTTTAAATTAAAAAAAAAAAAATCTCCTGAAAATGCTTTCTAAAGGAGATTAGAATATCTCTTGATAATATCTGCAATATTAATAATAAAACTAACATACGATGAATAATTTTGGCCAATAAAACACTGAACAGACAGCAAAACAATATGTACTTATATATATATATTGAAAGAATTTGTTTGAAATCAGAAATCAAGATACACATGAATTTCACAAATCAATGAATCGTTACTAACCAGAAGGTAAAATGAATTAAAATAAAGTGCTTAAATGCTAAATCTTTTTAGCCAATTATTTGGATATAAAAATCTTAAATGTATTTTATTATAGTGGTGAAGCCTAGATTAAATTATTCATAGCATTCCATAAAACAGCAACCAAAGGATTTTTTAACTTAGAAAAAGGATATTAATGCACACATACACAATCTTTAAAAAAAAAGCGCATTACATGCTTTTTGAAAATCAACGAGTCCAGTTTCAAACGAGAAAGTATGTTAAAGACCAGCTTTCCAAAATTAATGGCCCTTAATAATTTAAACGGATGAAAATATTTTGTAGGATTAAAAATAAAGAAAAATGCTTGTTAGCTATTTCAAAGAAAATTGAAATAAGATACTTCATTATTTGTGTAGACTTCAAGTAAGATTTCAGCAAACATTGAAATGTTTTTAAAAAGCAAACTAAAGTTCATAACACTGAGAAGGAAAAAGTTTAGTACAATTTTCACTCATGAAAGCACGAGAACTGTATAAATTCAGCAATTTTGAAATGCCAACACTATACTCAAATCCCATTAACGGATACATGACTTTCAATATTACAACAAATTTAATCTTTCTGTGATAATTCAATGAATAATCTGGAATACTATGAATTCAAAAATATAAATCTTAGCACATTCGAGAATTTTATTATAAATTAATGACCAACTTTGTAAAAATCTTAAGAAATAATAAATTCAAATAAAAATCCTAAACTCACTTTTTTCTTTGAAATATTTTTTCAATTCTGTTATAGTTGGGCTCATTCCCAAAGAACGCATGATGATAGTTAATTCATCCAAACTTCGTATTTGGCCACTTCTAGCATTCAAGTAAAAGCAATCACGAAATTCTGAAAAGATTTTAGATACAGTTAACTTGTTTCTTGGTGACTGAAAACCTCATCCGACCTTCTCTCCAATCCACATCCAACACAGAACCAGTAATGAACAATTCATCACTTTTTAACAGTGACTAAAAGAGTACTAAATGAACAATACAGATGTTTCTGTATCATGTTAATGATCTATCTCATTATGGGTAAAATATGACGAACACAATAAACACATAATATTATTCATCTCCTTTATGCACCAGGTAAAACCAAAACAAATTTTTTCAAAATAATTTTGAAAGTTCAGCCTGAAATCCAAATGTTTGTTACACACTTATATTATGATTAATTTCATTAATGAAAAAATATATATAATTTTCTCTAGAATCCTTTGTTTTGTGGTACCAAAATTATTGACACGGAAACATATTACAATAATAAATACGACAAAAAATTGCTATGTTTGATGTTTTATTCAATAACATATAATATAAAAAAACCTTTTGAATAAAAACTCTACTTTTAAGTTTTTCTCAAGAAAAATTAAATATTTAAACAAAGTGAGAAAAAGAGGTTGAATACATTGATCGATATATGCATAAAATTTTGTTGATCCTGAAAATAAGTGTACACAATTCTAGGTAATATGAAATATTTTAGAGTTTTTAATTCCACCAAGAAAGCAACTAATGGGTCCTCATCATTATGAATCCAACAGCACAAATTTCATGTATATATGAACATAAATATTCCTATCATTGGTAAAATACTGCATCATTTGATTACTGGCTTAGTAAAAATGGTTAACAGATTTTGTATGCGTACCCAATTTCTAATTATAAAGGACACCAGAATTTTACCTCTGAACCAATAACATTCTTAAAATACTACAAAGAAATAATTTTTATAAGTATTTTTAACATTGTAAAAGAAATGTTCCTAATTCCTTCCTTGTGTTTTTTTTAAAAGTATAATTGTATTTATCGTATAATCTTGAAATAGCTGAAATTTACAGCCATTTCATTCAAAAAATTCAGAAATTACAAAAATCGGTAGAAGAATTTAATTTTTTATATCAATAAATTTAGAAAATCTGACAATCCATATATCATACTGCTTAAATGGTTAAGTACCCCCAAATGTTGGTACTTGCACATTCAAGCAACCTTAGTGAAATTTACCAGATGAAAATATTTATCTGATAGCTTGGCTTCATAAAATAATTCTAATTGCCTGATATGTAACACATGTCTAACAAAAATGTGATTTTATAAATGAAAGATATTTTACATTTTTGCTAATTTTCCTGGAAATTTTTATTTATAAATTTATTATACTTAACATTTTTTCCCTTCAAAAATATATCTATTACTTTTGAAGATTCCACAAATATATACAATTTTTCAGTACTTGCAAACTATACCATCAACCAATTCACTGGATGAAAAAGACATTGACAAATGTTGTAATATGCAGGCAATAGTGGAAAGCCATTTCTAAGCATGTTCGAAAACAATAGTAAAAATGACAATTTTAGGCAACATCTTTATTTAGTGAAATTGTACAATAATACGCTATAATACGTAAATACTATGATAAGTTCAGCATATTCATTCTATACTATTGTCAATGATACCTTTATTCAATACTTAAACAGAACGCATTTTCAATATTACTCATTTCAAACCCGTTTAATATTACGTCAATATATTATAAACAGAAGTGATAAAAAAAATGTATGTACACTTTAAGATTGGATAATATGTTAATGCCATAAGTTTGAAATCACACAGGCTGTACGGTTTTGTTGTAAGAGTAAGTATTAACAGTTGGCAATAATGTTTGGAAGTGTTCCACAACAGTTCAGCGACAGATGGTGCTAGTGTTTCAGTAGGGAAGGTGAGGTGATGGTGTAAGTACATCTGACATTTGGGCAGCAAAAATGCATTTTGAGATGGTATTGAAAGCTTGAAAATATCAGTGAAGTGCAACATTGGAGGCAATAATATGGAATGGAAATATCAACATGCTCAAGCATTGCTCGCCTTTGCAATAAGTTTGAAACAATTAAGAATATGCATAAAGGATGGTTAGGATGGCAATGCACATTCAACAAGCAAAGTGTCTTCAGTTGGAGTGTTAGGTTCATTCACATGGTCACCACATAAATCAACATCACAATGTGCATGTGAAACAGGCATGAGTTGGGCTGGTGTAGGTCATATTTTACAAAGAGCAATATGGAAAGTTTACATACCATAACTGTTACAGACACTGAATGAGGATGACTCAGATAGAAGAACTGAGTTTTCTGAATGGTATCTTGCACAGGATGAAAATTATGCAAATTTCGATTCCCAAGAGGTACGGTCTCTTTTACTTAAGGAGTTACCTCAAGAATGTGCTGTACAGCAAGAAACCATGCACTCTACAGAAACTATACTATGAAATTGAACCAGCTTGTCACACAATTTCTACACATACTCTGAGAAATGTCATCAACAATGTATGGCATCATGCACAAAAATGTTTGGAGGCAGGTAGATCATAGTTTGAACACTTATTGTTACTTAGTTATTTTTATTCACTGTAATACTTATGATAATCTATATGTTTTTCTTCATCTAAGTGTATATGCATTTTTTTATCACTCCTTTATGTAATAATATAGTACATATTTTATCATAAAATGAAATAATCAATTCATGTGTATGAAATTATGTCTTCATTATTTACTAAATACAAAATAAGTTTATTACTAAATTAAAAAATAGCAAAATATGTACGAATAATAAATCTGAGATGCACGTCTTTCCAACAGCTGATTTATTAAGATACTTCTGCAATAGAAAATTCCCCCCTCCCCCCAATAACTTTTTTATAATAAAATGAGAAAAAACATGAAATATATATTAATTTATATGCATTTTATAATTTGATATAGGTGCTTTTATTTCAAAAAAAATCATAAACACCAAAATTTACATTCTCCAATACCATGAGGAAATTTAAAATAAATGCATAGTTTCCATCATCTCTCTTTTCAGTTTCAATTGATATTACATTTATTTAACTAACCATCAGGTAGTGATGCTGACCCATTCGGCCTGGGTTCGAATCCCGGAGAAGGCATGGATGTTTGTAAATGTATAGCGCCTTCATGGCATGGAGGTACTCTAAATAGCTGTCAAGCCGCAAGTCCTCTTACAAGAATGGTGGAAGGGGAAGAGAGGCGAGAGGCCCATGACCACCTCCAGGGTGTTCTCCCTTGAAATTGGGATGGAGTTGAGCTAAATCACACTGTCACCAGCATGGTGGTCAAAGCTACAGCTAACGACAGGAGTATATGTAGTCCTTTGCCGTGGTAAATTTTGCAATCCTTCATCTGATGTTACTGTTGATCAGGTGACATAAAGGACAACAACAACACAGCTATTTAAAAAAAGTTCAACATCTTCACAATTTTTCCACTTCTATGAAAGTTAGATTTTAATATAATCTCTCTTGAATAAAAATTTCCAGATCACCATACATCTTCTTATTGTCATGATAATATAGTATCACATAGTGTATATAAATTGCAAACATCTAATAATTTTAAACTAATTATTCATATCAATTTTTTTTTTAATAAATGACAATTTTTATTCAGAATGTTTAAATATTCATTATCTTATTAAATAAATGGTGAAGATCGAGAACTGCCATTTTCAGCTCAAACGTATACCATTTTTGGCAATTATGAAAATATATATCAGAGGCTAATGAGAGAAAAAATATATTTAATGAAAAATGCTTGATAACTTTTTAGATAACATCTTGTATTTCCAAAAAGAGGACAAATTTTCAAAAACCTTATTCAGTCCATTCTTCATATATTTGTATATATAAACTCTTTTTGCTTTTGAAACATTTGAATATATCGTCACAGAATTAACTTGATAAGTTAGTTATCTTAAATTTAAAATACCACAAAATCTGGCGTATAACACATACCTATACTTTCAAGTTGCGATTTTCAATTTTTAGATATATTTGCTGTATAACGCTCACCCCCTTTTTAAGATGAAACCTGCTATAAGCACATGCAATGCTCTTACATTTTGAAGTTCTTTACTTGAGATATTACTCCAAGCATTAGAAAAAAATACTATATTTTTAAGACTACAATCTTTAAGTTTGTAAGAGGAATGTCATTTCTTTTAAATAAATAGCATCTTGATTTATGTAGAAGCCTTAATTTTTTTCTATGCCAATCAATTTTTTCATTTTTAAAGTTCTCTTTTTTATACCCGGCGTCTAACGCACACCCATAAATTTCGATCTTATTTTTTTGTGTTAAAAGTGTGCATTATACTCCAGATTTTACATTATTCCCTTATATAATAAATATTAAATATCAGTTTATACACCATAAAAAGTCATTTTTTAAACCAATTTACTTCTTTTTTTCTTGCTGATTTTCATATCAAGCAATTCATATTCAATGAATACACCTGCTTTTTAATATACTTATTCAAAACTAGTGATATAGATTTTCCTTTTATGTTTCTTCATTATACAATTTTTCTTGCATAAAAATAATTTTTTTTTTTCATTTTGAATTCTACATAAAAATTATAAATATTTTAGCATATTTTTATATGCATCTACATAATAATTTTTTATAAAAAAAATTTCTAATATGGTATCCATACATACATTTTTCATGCAATACATCAAACACCCCATCAAAAAGAATTTAATAAAAAAAAATTATGCTTGCATATTATTGTAAGAATCGCCAACTGTATTATAAACTCGACAAGTCAACAATCTCCATTTTTCTTAGCGTCGTAAGTGCTGAATTGGTAACCATATGCTTCTTTTCATATAATGTTGCCCATAGGTTGTGTTAATACCCAAGTACCATAAAAAACTCAACTACATAATTTATAGAATGAAAATCAATCAGCAGAAGTTGAATGAATGTATCATATTTATAAACACGTCTTGCACAAATTATTGCATTTAGTAGGAAAAAAAATTTGATTAATTATTGAAATTTGATTTGATAACTTTTGATTAATATCAAAGAAATAAAGATATTAAAAAATACAACTTTAACTCTAGTATTATGAGTTATATTTTATTTAAAATATAACATCCATTACAAAACTTTATTAAAGTTACTTTAATACATGAAATATTCATGATACTTTAGATTATCAAGAAAACATGCTGAAAGTTTTTATTTGGAGCATAATAATTTTGTAAAAAAGTTTTATCCATAATCATTAAGCAAAATATGCACAACTTTTTATATGCATCATCTTTAATCTAGCATTACAATGAATGAAAATGGAAAGAAAATTACAAGTTACATTCTGCAGAGCCATTTAATTTTACTCAAAAAATATATAATCTTCAGAGAATTTAAAATACTTCTACAAAATTTTCACATGACATCATTTGCACCGAACATGTTTTTCCAAGATAAAAAATTTTACAATACATAAACTTGTTATTTATTGATCTGATATTGTTATTTATTAACATTGATAGTAATTGATATTATTACTTGACTCAATAAAAGCCTTTTAAGTGTTGCTAAGTATGCTTCCAAATTATATGATGAATATTAATAATAAAAAATAACTAAAAAAGTATGTATTTTGAAATTAACTGCTGAAAGCAGTTTTATAAATATAAAACTATAGGTAACATTTCTTCTTAGTAAAATACAAATGTAATAGATGAAAATTGAAGATTTTCATATTGAATTATCATGAAATAGCTAACAATTGAGAAAAAATGACTCTTAAAACCTAGTAAAATATGTTAAAAAGTATAACAGAAAAATTTACAAGCTGACTACACTTTATAATTCAATCTTTAATGCATAAAAAAAATTTTAAATATTTTTTTCTTTTGCATTACTTTCAAATACAATCCTGTATTAAGAATAAGCATAAATATTGCAACAAAGAAATTTTACACGAAATATAAACTTTTATTAAGGAATTAAATTCACATTACATATTTTAAATATCGAAAACCTCTTTCTACAATTTATAGAAATCTTAGAACAAAATCACTCACCATCTATATCCTGCTCTCTGAAGTACCGCGCCTGAAAAAAGAAATCATCGTAGTTAGAGCATGTAAATAATTTAAATTCAAAACCATTTAGAGCACTTTACTAAGGAAAAATTACTGCTTTAGTTTTTCTTTCAGAAAATATTTCTTATTAAAATTAGTTTCACAACACATGGTTCCTGAAAATTATTTCATAAAACATAATTAATATTCCAGATGTAAATGTCATGTTATATTTTTAATCCAAATTTAATGGGCGAGAAAACTTTAAAATATTTTTTATGAGGTAATTTTGTAAAAATTTATGGTGTTTCTGAAACTATTATCACATATTACTTACCATTTTAGGATATTTACTTGTACAAAAAAAGAGAAAAGAAAATACCGCTCGTAACTGACTCGTAAAACGAAAAGAATACGTCGTCACAGTCACAGTTAAGAATCTTTTGTAGTGAAACTAGTTTTCACAGCCAGGAAATTATTTTATTTCATCTATACCTTTTTTGTATGCATATATTGTTGATAAACATAAAAAATTTGTTTAATCTACGGTGAATTTAACTACGCTTTTCTGTTTAAGGATATAATGTAGGCTTTAAATATTTGAAATAAAAAGAAATGTCTAGAATATTCACTGTGACCAAGAGCTTACAGAAAATGTGAAGTGAAATGAGCAAATATTAAGTTTCTCGAGTATATTTAAAATTTAGGCGCTAGTTTTGATATGGTTAATTTTTTCCATTATTACTCGGACTTTAAATAATAGTGTTCCATTCCTAATATTATTTATATTAATAAATAAATTTAACTTTTTGTTCTCTTAATGTGTTTTATTGACTGATTGGATATTTGTTTTATCTTTTACTTTCATATCTTCAATATGGATTCGTCTGCACCATTAAAGAAAAAACAGAAACTTTGTGTTGAAATTGATGATCTTTCTCTTCATCCTCAAATTATTCACAAACTGAAAATAGGTTTAATACAACATTATTTTTTTGAGAATATTTTGAAAAATTACCATTATACAAATTATTAATTTTGTATGTTTTCTTAAATATAAATTTCAAATAAATAATCTGTTCATTCTTTGTGCAGTATATTAAAAGTTGCATATAAAGTGAGAGCATTTCTAGTAAATATATTTTATATGGAATAAATTATCAGGTTTTTGATCCTAGTTGAGAACCTTTGATCTGGTGAAAAAATTAACAGTAAGGTCCTTTTAAAGCTAACATTTTTTTTTAAAATTTATTTATCTATTTCATTTGTACGTAAGATTTTATTAATTTTTTTAGTAATGTTTTTGCAAGATTTTAAAGTGTCAGAATTTTATTCTTTACATTGAAAATAGTACTTGTAAATATATTTAAATTGTGTATTGTAATCTAAATTATTTTCATGCTATTCTGTTATATGCCCATATAAAATTAAACATCTTTTTTTTCTTAAAAAAAATTATACTATATGGAACTAGATAAGGGAAATATTTGATACTTGCATATTATCACCAACTCTATTAAAAACTCACCAGGTTCGCAATCCCAATTTCCTCTGTCAGACGCACAGAATTGGCAACCAGGTGCTTCGCTTCTCGTAATGTCGCCAATAGATTGCGATAATACATATGTACCAAATATTTCATTTTTTTAAGTTGCTTGTGAGAATGATACTGAATCCATTTATACATATCTTTTTTGCATAATTAGCTTTAAGTTCAAAATTATACCATTTTTACTATATTTAAAAATTTATTTTGCTTTTCAGCAAAATTATGTTCATATAAGGCTATACTCCACTTGTCTCAACAAGAAATTCAAAAAACTGCTAATGTATCTTCATCTGAATCTAAAAATATTCTTGAAGCTATTTCCAAAGCCTCTGTTGAAAATCAAATTTTTTCAGGTAAATGTTTATAGATATCTTTCCATTTGCATATAATTAACCCTTAAAGTTAAAGTATACTGCATTAGAAAGGATAAAATATCAAATGTAATTATATATTATTCATTTTCTTTCTGTTAAAGAAATAATTTATTATTGATTTCAAATTTTTAATTACAGTGATACATTTTTTTTCTTTTACTATAAACTAATCAATCAACTAATATGTATAAATGTTATCTTTATTCCTCTTTTGGGTACTTACATATTATCATAATCATATTGGTGACATTATATGAAATGAAGCACATGGCTGCTAATTCAGCATGAACACCTCATGATAAATCTGGTTTGTCAACTTAACGAATAATCTTTAATGTTGGTATTATTGTGATAGTATATAAGGACCCTTTTTCTGGATAACTGAATATATTTCAGGAGGGGTGGAGTTCCATATGTAAATATTCAGATTCTAAATATTAATATTGAAAAGAGATATCACAATAAGAATGTTGATATTTTATGCACTTAATAGTTTTAGTGTGATATTTTGAATGAAATACAAAATTAAAAATATTTCATTAAATCAACTCATAAAGATTAACTTTTTCTTATGAGACAATGAAAGAAACTATTCTTATAATTAGAAACCCAGATTTTCTAGCTCTTACAATTCATAGAAAAGCATATTGTGAAATATGTCAAAAAATAATTTACTCTTGTGCATAAAATAAACTTTGCTTTGATATATATTTTTATGAAAAAGAAATCTCATCAAAAAATTTATACATCTTGGAGGATGCCTTCGAAAACTTATGATAAAGGCAATTTGAAGACTTTAAATATTTAGAAATCTTTATAAATATTTGAAATAGAGAAGGGGTCACAAGTAGAATAAAGAAAAAGCATTTTATTTCATAGAAAAACATTTAAAAAATGATTACTTTTATACAACAGTAACTTCTTATTTACTCAATGTTTTCTTACAAGATATATAAATATTTAAATAATTTTACAATTAATGGTTAGGACAAATATCAGTAAAAAAGCATAGTGGGTGTTAATCGAGTTCTAAAGAGGAGACAATGTACCATGTCCTACAAAACTTCCCCAATGTAATACAAATTCAGGTGTCAGCTTTATTTTAGTTAACTAAATCATTATTTGTTTCTTGTTGCACATAATAGCATTTTTAAACATAGGCAACTGAAGACATTCATAAATCGAAGTTGCAAATGATTTGAAAGGTTTTAATAATCAAACACACATTTAGTAAATAATTGTTTGTAGGAAAAGATGCCATAGTAAGAAATTCTTTCTATAATACAAGAAAAATTCAAGAATGTATTATTTCTGGACAAGTTTCTCTAGGATAGTTCATCATTTGTTTAAATTTAACATCCCTAGTTTGTTTCATGTTTATTTACGTAAACTATTTTATTTAAAGAATATTTTAAGGACTTTTATTATGTCACAAGAAATAAAAATAGTTTTGAATGTTATTTTTCTGTTTTCATTCATTTTTTGACCTTTTCCTATAATATTGCACACATATTTTGTGAAACCTTTTAAATTTATCAACACAACAATGTTCTATGAATCACTGGTGATAAGCAGTATAAATGTAGTGTTTACAAAACAAGTATTTTAATTTTTTTTCTCTATTCCAATAAATAATGTAACTATCATTGTACTAAATTACCTTATGAATAAATTCTATATCAAGCATTGGCAACCTATAACATGCATGCCACATGTGGAACAATTCTCTGTAGTGCTCTACACCCCTTTACACAGTTATGAGATAAAGTTATTTGTCTCCCCTCTCTACTACACCTCACATATTTTTATTTAAAGGCTATTCCATACTATTAATTTGTTGACATAAAATGAATCTGCTTGTGTGATTTATGTAATAAACAACATCATCCTCTGTTTAAATGTGACTCATTCTTAACATTAAATATACAATTCAAATCAAAACAATTGTGTAATACTTGTAAAAGGAAACATCCCTCATTGCTGTATCATGAAAAAGATATCTTCAGCATTATTGGAAGCAAAATTTACAGAATTATGAAAAGATCTGGAAGATCTATTGATAAATCAACAGCTGTTTTAAATTCTATGTTATTGTCAGAGTGATTTGTCTGAATTAAAAAGAATTACATGTTCTCTGCTTTCCACTTTTGGCTCTATATATATGTGTGAACAAGTTTTTTTCTAATATGAAATATATTTTGAACCCACAAAGAAGTTATTTAACAACTGAACACATTCAGAATCATGTGTCAAACCGAAAGTCACAAATTGTACTTCTGTTATTAAGTAGAGTTCTGCAAGTTCACATTTATATTTTAATTTTTTATTTAACTATTGTTGGAATATTTATATACTTCATGTTTATTATTGTAATAAATATTTTTAAAAGATGCATAATACATAATATATGTAACTTAACTCACAGTGGTGCAACAACCCATGAGGGCCAAGGCTTACTGTACCCAACACTCAGTATACGCGACCTTGGGCCCTGAGGTGCATGACAAGATGTTCTGGTCAAGTGGTCAGTCTGATGCAAAACACCGGTGTTAAGTTCTCAAGCAAACTTGGTACTTATTTATTGGCTTACTGAAGGGATGAAAGGCTGAGTCAACCTTGCCCAGCTGGGGATTTGAACCTCAGACCTGTGGTGGGGAAGCACTAAAAACTCAGCCACTGGGCTTCACATAATATATGTACAATTTAATTTTTAATTTATGTTGAAGGAATAATTATATTTGATGTTAATAAATATTTTAAAGGATGCATAATTAATATATAAGAAAATTTTAAATCTGTATTTCTGACCTCTACTCCCTAACTCTGCATGCATTGCCATGGGAATTGAATTATTTCAAATATTTCCTACTCTGAAACATATCGGTTAGGCATACTTCCAAGGCTGCACCACCTTCAGGTTGCCAACCACTGTTCTATATATTGGATTTCTGAACTAGCAAAATAATACCTTATTTATATATCTTACATTTTCTGAATCATACCAGATTTCGTAACTAAAAATTTTTTATAAAAGCTGAAAATTATATAAATTAATGTCTTACCAGAAACAACAAACCAAATGAAATTGTTCAATTTTTTAAAATGATACATTTCAGTTTTTGGTTCTTACGTATTATACTGTCAACCAATTTCACCAGATCAGAAAATGTTGCCAAATGCCATCATCTTTATTATTATTTAGTTTGAAAATGCAGGGGAATGGTTTCCACTATGCAAAGGTATCAAAATTGGTGTATGGTATAATGTGTAAGTACCCATTTTTTTATTTAGTAAACATTTTCATTTTTATGCATATATTTTTCTTTCAGTATTTCATATTTTATCAAGCGAAAAATTGCCATCCCGACAAAAACTTGCTTTCAACTTATTGAAAAATAGTTCAGGGAATGACTGCATTTATACAGGAACCATTACGGAGATATGTGGTGAAAGTGGATCTGGAAAGACACAGTTATGTATGTATTTAAGCATTTGTGCCCAAAAACCAATTAATGCTGGAGGATTAAATTCAAGTATGCATTTTTTCAACATTATTACCAAACAGTCCTATTTGTTTTATGTTAAGTATATTGATTGTGACATTTTTTTTTTTTTTCTTTTTTTTCCTTACAGAAGTTATATATATACATTCTGAAGGTGATTTCCCTATCAAAAGGTTTCTTCAAATGGTTAATGCTTTTAAAATTAATAATCCAAAGCTACAAAACATGAAATTTTCTGATAATTTGATCTTAAAAAAAGTATTCAATGTGGTAAGTATTAAAAAGTGATTTGTAAAAGGTAAAGTCTAATTAGATGTAGAAATGAAAAAGAACTTGCTAAATATCTGATATTTAAATATTTCAGGTAAATTTTTTATTGTAATGTTTTTATTTTTCATTAAAAAAACTCAAATTCTGTACAATTTACTTTCTTTAAATATGTTAAAAAACTCCCTTTTCTAATCATATAATTCGATTTTTCTGAATATTTGATATTTGTGATGAAAATAATTTATATGTTGGTATCACATTTATTTATTTCATTTTTTTTTTCCATAATTTTGTATTGTCCATAAAAAGAAAAATTATGTAGACACTTTAGTATTTATACATAGAAAAATTAAACTTTTATAAATGTTGAAATAGAACATGGAAGAAAAATTATTATAAATAAAATTTAAAATAATATTCTCTAAATTTATACTTATATTTGTAGAAGCACTTTAAAGGAAGATAAAAAATGCAGCTCCCATAAAAAGTACATTTATTTCAACAAAAATTTTGATAATTAAAATGTAAATATAGCAAGTTCTATTTGCTGTGACTTAAATAAACATTTAAAGTTATGTGTGATAATTTAAAAATGTTCAATATTGGAATAAATTATACCATTGTTTTTTAACTAACTTAATTCACTTTTATTGGATGAAAGACTGAATGTTAAGCATACATCTTTAATAGAAATAATATGAAAATTTTTATTTTCTTTGTTTTAATAAATAACATCCAAATTGTGCTAAAAAGATGAAGAAATTAAGGAAAGAGAGGAAATAATATTAATATAATTTTATATGTCTCAATTGTAATTTATTTTCAAAGTAATGAAATAAGTTTTGTAAAAATAGTTTTAGGAAACAATATTTCTCTCAAAAGTATTTTTGTGAAGATGGGAGTTTTATTAGGAAGTCTGTCTCATTATTCACAATATAAAAAGTGGATTTGTAAAATATTGTCCATATTTACATTGTCTATATATTCATAAAAATCTTCACAAAAATCTGTTAAGTATAATGTATTGTTTCAAACTATTTCAATTTTTATCTTCTTTAGAATCAACTAATTTATGTCCTACAAAAAGGTCTTCCTGATTTACTGAAAGAACCTAATTGTCCAAAAATGCTTATTATTGATTCTGTAGCAGCTCTTTTACGTTCTGAATATGATTCTTGGAATGAAAGGTTATCTTTACTACATCAGCTAGCAAATGAAATTTGGAAATTAGCCAATGTTTTTGGAATGGCTGTGTTTTGTGTTAATCAAGTAATTATTTTTATTTCTGTAATTTAAATAATATTTTATTTACATAAATATTTTCTCTGTAAGGTTTTTATCTTTTAACTATTTTAAATGAAAATATAAGAGATTTCTAGAAGTCAAAAACAAATTTGTGTTAAGTTTTCTTGCAAATTAATATCTATTAATGTTTTTGATTATTTATCTATCCAATTTATGTAATAGTTTCAATAAAGTTAAAAATACTGTATGATAAAAATGTGGGATTACTTGGTAGTAATAATTTGAATAGAAAATGAAATATTTGAAAAAATTAGCTTTAGAAAAACAAAAATTGAATTTAAGTATAAAAAATAATAAATTTTCTGTTTAAAAAGGTTTTACTGTTTCATTCACAATGAAAAATGTAGCACGTTATTCGGATAAGTAGTCTATTTCGCCTACCTAATATAATGAATAATATCCTCATAAATGTTTGTTTTTTTATTTTATGAAAGAAAAATTCAGATTAATTGAATTTATAAACAAATATTGATGTAAAAATATTATCGTTATGCAAAGGATGTTTTTTCCTAATCTTTTCTCTCTCTGGAATTTGCAAATTGCAACTGATCAAAATTACTTCGATCAGTTGTGAGCCACATTATAGGAAAAATAAATTATAAATCTTGGTATTTTTTTTCAAATAATTCTCAAAAAAAAATATTGTTCAAATTCTTTTTTTTTTTTTTTTAATTTTTGTTCTATGAGTCAATTGTTTTTGGTAGGGGAAAAAGTTGTTAGGTTGTGAATGTGGAGGTTAGGTTCTTTTTTTCAGGATGGGGAAAAGTCCTAAATCCTTGTCCAGCAGATAATTATATATGCTTGGTTACATAAATGTAGAACTGAAGCCCAGTAACAATTTTAAAAATTCTTTATCTCACTACAAGTACAAGTAAATCAAACTCACATAGTCTAAACCTGGTACTCGAAGGAATTGCAGAGTATATAGTTTTCTTATTGTAGCTTTTTATTACAATTCATCAAAAGGAGCTTTTCCCATGTCTTACTGATTGATGTGTGATCATTAAAAATGATTTATTCCACATTCATTTTCTTAGATAATATGTGCTAAACTTTATCTAAAAATTATCCCCCCCCCCCTTCTTTATACTGAAATAAGGATATTTTTTTGTAGAGTATTTTTTCCTTTTTGACACAACTATATAATAATATTAATCTAAACTTTTAATATAACCTCTTGGTATTACTGTTCATTACTAATAAAATACTACAAAAGGTAATGAAAAATAAAATAGGCTGATTTGAAAACATTTTCACAAATTTGATGCAGTTAAATATTGAAATAGTAATGGTATTGACTGATTTGATGAACTAGAAATTTAGATAATGCCTAACATTGTCATATTTTACAGTTATTTAATTAAATAAACAAACATAATAAATGTTCTAATTTTGTATGTCAGTAAGAAATAGATGTATGTTTTGCTTTCAATTTATCTTTGTCAAAAAATGCTATGCATGTAGCAAATGTTATTGAGAAAGTATTAGGACTTATAGCACAAAAGCGCGCCACTGCTAATATCAGATTCATATTGAGTTTATTTTATTCCTTTTGTTTGAAATGAATTACTCATTTAACTTTTGGTAGCTTATTCTTATATAAAAGAAAAGGAAATGTAAATTTTTACACAATAAAACTATTTCACTATTTTAAGAATTACAAATTAATTAACTGAAATAATGTTAAATAAATTTTCTTCTTTTATGAAATCAAACTTATAAATATATTTTTTTCGTATATGAATTGTAATTTTTTATTGCAGGTCTCAGGATCTAACAAAAGTAATCAAGTTAAAGGACTGGATATACCTTCTTTAGGACTGTTATGGTCTAATATTTTAACAACTCGATTAAAAGTTTCAAGAAAACCTTCTGAAAGTACTGGACCTACTACTCGAGCTTTAGAATTAATTTTTTCATCATACCATCCACATGTATGTAATAACTTTCTTATATCAGAAAATGGTATTGAACTTCTCTGAAAGAAAGAAATACATTTTGTCATTCAGCTGTTACCGAATTACTCTTAAACAGTTAATTTTGGAACAATATATATATTGTAAATAGAAAAAGTTTTGATTTATAAAACAAAA
>BMAV01018765.1:27905-84764 GCA_019973955.1 Trichonephila inaurata madagascariensis | reverse complement strand
ATGAGAGGCAAATAGGGGTCTATGACTGCATCTTCTGGAGAAAAAAAATTTTGTGTGTGTTTACGTGGACATGGATTTTGCCAATTGTTGAAGAGGTTTTAAAAACTGTTATACCTAAATCTGCATCAGACATAATTGAAAGAATTCCCTTAAGCAACAACACAGTTCCAAGACGTATTGATGAAATGAGTCAAGATATTGAAAGTTTTTTGGCATGATTATTTGTAATTGACGCATTTCTCTCTACAGTTGGATGAGTTAACTTTACCTGGAAATGAAGCATTATTATTGGCATATGTTCGTTTTATTATGGATCAGGAAAACCACAAAAAAATACTCTTTGCAAGAATGACAACTGACATTAAAGGCAAATCTATATTTAATGTTTTGAAGAAATATTTCACAGAAAATTCAATACCTTTATTAAATCTAATATCAGTAGCATCAGATGGAGCACCTGCTATGTCTGACTCTATTGTGGATTTATAGGTCTTTTAAAACAAAATGTACTCGAGGTGTTAGCAATACTCTGCATCATCCATCAACAGCATTCATTTAGTTGCTAAAAATCTGAATGGCAAATTACATGAGTCTCTTCAATTATTTATAATTACAATAAACCGAATCCGAAGCAACACATTGTATACATGCTTATTTGTGCAGTTATGAGAAGAACATGACGAGAATTTTCATCAATGACACCTTCACGAGGAAGTCCGTTGGCTGTCGAAAGGCTTGTGTTTGACAAGGTTTTTGGCACTTTTTGAGACTGTTTTAGAGTTTTTGGAATTTAATATACAATTTTAAGAGGAAATTTAATCAAGCGGAAAACAAACATTGCCTACTTAATAGATTTGTTTAGTAAATTTAATTATGTTAACTTACAGTTACAAGGTGATAGCTTAAATTTGATTAAAACAAAGTCCATAATTTCAGCATTTCTTGCCAGAATTAAGCCAATGAAGTAAAATATTGGATGACGTGAGTTTCCCAATTTGACTCAGACAAACTGCCAGGAAGATGACATTTTAACCTACATTCAGCATTTGAATGCCCCCTGTTCAGATTTTGAAATTTGGTATAAAGATATTTTGACTATGGTAATACCGCAGTGGATAATCAATCCATATGGTGACATTGAAGAGATGGATGTCATATTACAAGAGGAACTGATTGAAATAAGTACAAACGAAGAATTTAAGGTACAGTTTAAAAATGGATATCAGAAGATCTGGTTTCAAAAAAATATACCACTTACTTATCCCATGTTATATAATATTGCGAGAAAATTTTTAATTGCTTTTCTATCCTCGTACCTAGTGGAAAGTGCGGTTGTCTATCTCCTAACAAAAAAAAGAAAGAAATAGACTGGGCATTACTAACCGAGGAGATTTAAAACCTAAACTTGACTAAATTGATATCAAATGTTCAAAAATTGTTATTAAGGTATCAGGTTCATCCATCCCATTAAAAGCATTTGTTTTTTGCTGAGTTATTTTATGTACAAATCGATTTTAAATTTTAGTTTAATTATTTGATTTTACTTACATTAATGAATTGTGATTTTTATTTAATTAACTGATTTTTATTTAAATAATTAACTGTGGCTTTAATTTAATTAATAAATATTATTTAGTATTAAGATGAGTTTTCTATGATTTAAATTTGATGCATTTGCAAAAATTCCATATTAAGTAAGCAGGGGTCTACCCCATACTTGAAAACATGACTAGGGGTCTATGAGACTAAAAATTTTGGGAAACTATGATCTAAATACTTCAATATAGATCATTTCAAATATTTTTCAATGCAGATTAAAAGTAAACTATTTAAAAATCAAGTAAAAAATAAAAATTTCAATTATAGGTAATATATTGTTAAATAATGTGAAATGGAAGTTAAAATATTATTTGAAATAATACCAATCAAAATTTCAGAAATATTTCAAAACAATTTAAATTTTGAAACTGAAAACGAGGACTTAAAGCTTCAACATCATACACATCAGCCTAACTACATGGTAGCCAATATGTAACTCACAGTTCAACACAAACCATGTTTGGCAAAAGCACAAAATGATGAGCACTTGGTTACCACAGCCATTAACCAAGTGGAATAAAAATAAATGGTAAAAATCCAACTTATTGCAAAGAAAAATGTGTTTAGCTTGAATCCCAATCAGTAGAGAATAAATATTTTTTTATAAGAACACTTTTAGATTTTATTATTTCTTCTTGAAACTAGAGTGATTCAGTAAAAACATAAGGCATTCTTTTATTCTTGTTTTTTGGATGTATATATACATACATCTAGAAAAAAAAAAGGTTAGATAACTGCATTTATATTTGTATTTTGTATATGCATATAATACTAAAAGAATTGCTATACCTGCTTCTATATCAAATATATTTAAATTGCATTAAAAGAAACATTGAAACTGATAAAAAAAACATAACAATCAATACTGCTGTAATCATAAAGAATTCAATGCTCCTTATTGTATAGCTCATTCCTGTTGAAAACTAAAAATTACTATGAAATGAAATACAGTCGAACCTCTATATTGTGAATTTTTCTATACAGCGAACTTTCTCCTGGAACCTTGAACGTTTTGCGATTTTCTTCGTAAAATAACCCCTCTACAGCGAAGTGCATTTTCTATATAACGAGCTTTTTTTTTTGTGATTCAATTTTTGTTTCCCTTTTTTTAAAAATACTTCTGAAAAGTTTCAAGTTATTCTCTCTTTAACACATTTTATGGTGGTCATAAATCTTGAACTGGTTTTATTAAATCCTAACTCACTGGAAAATAAAAGAGTTCTGGACGTTTTATCCAAGAAGTGCAACCTTTAACCTTCATTGCCCAGTTCACTAGAAACATCTTCGATATCCTCAATCACCCTCAGTGCAATTGTCCCGTGTCACCATGTTCTAATTATAAAATAATGTATGTTTAATATTACTTGTATGCTTTAAATTATAAAATGTCCTTAAAATTCATTAATTTTAGTATAAAATTATTTTCTTAATATTGAAAATACAGTGTATTCTTCAGCATTCTTTTTTCTTGTTTTCCTTGCAGTTTTTCTTTCTGTTTTTTTCTTGATTGGTAAGATATATAAAATAAACATATACTAATTTTAAAACAAGGGGTGAATATTAACTTTTTTTTTATACATAGTGTTTATGAATTTAAAATTTGTTTTATGTGGTTTTTAAAATATATTAAAAGATGAACCTCTATATAACGAACTTTTTTCCAGGATTTAGCGATTTCGTTATATAAAGGTCTGACTGTATATGCACAGATGCTGATATAATGGAAAATGTAAACTATTATAAGTTTCTAACTTGTGGTGTATCTATTACACCCTAATAATGAGGAGGATATAAATTCCTTCTGCAACTGGGTTAAAGTTAATACAACAAAGAATTAAACCCAAGAGGTATACGTGAATAATGTCTTTTTATCAACAGTCCCTAAATAAAACATCCCACCAGCATATTGCAATGGAGTATCTGGATTATGTATAAAAAACATTCCATTGCTAAGACAATTTTCAAACAAATGTGGTTCTGTTGACTGACCACTTGACCAAAACATCTGCACCCCAGTATCTAAGGTCATGTAAACTGAGATGGGCACAGTAGGCCTTGGTCCTCATGGGCTGTTGCGCCACTGAGTTCAGTTCAGTGGTTCTGTTAACCCCTTGAACCATTTCCTTGCAATACAGATGTCACCATTTGAAAAAAGAAGCAATGTAGTCAAATAGTAGGACCACTTAATATTTGGATTAGAGCAATGCTAAAATGATATTAGCAGAATAGGTGAACAATGACTAAACAGGCACTGGCATGGCTAATCCTTAGTGGGCCCTGTATCATTGATACAGCGGTAGCTATGCCCCTGCAATCAGGGCTTCAAGAAGTTGGCAGTTGATGGAAAGCAAGGTTTGAGTATTGTTTGGCAACTCTCACAATCCCTGGTGCATTCTTAACACAACATTCGATCTTTAACTAGTTCACCAGTGACTGCAATGACCATCAATAGATAATTCAGCAAACAGGACTGAGGTCATGGAGGCCATTGCACCAATTGTTTCTTACTATTGCACACTGTTATACATATTTGCACTGGTACTTTTAACCTGGATTCTCATAAACTGAAGTACAATGAGTCCTTAATACATTTATTTATAACAGCAGTGAGATGCTAACTTGACCATTGTCTGCCACACAGCCCGACAACTACATAGAAATTATAGTATGGGGTGTCACTTCATTTGATTGCCACTTTGGTTATCATCCATACCTTACAGCATGGTAGTACATTAAGATTCTAAGCCCCATAATCTTGATCTTCCATCTAGGACACCTGAGCTTACATTTCAACAGAATAATGCCCTGCTACATACAGTATGCTTTTACATCCAATTCCTATACTTTTGATATTTTGTTTTCAATATATGTAGATTACATCTACTGATTTTTGTGGAATTCTTTTGCTATAGTGTATTTAATTATTGATAGAATTATAAATATATATCTATTTTCCATTATAATAGTACGAAAGTGCATTGTACACGTAAAAAAAATTAAGATTACATTACTTAACTCATATTTGTAGCACATGTCATTTCCAAATTTACAGTTGAATAAAATTATTATATTTAAAGTTCTTACATTTTCTATAGAACACTTCTTTACTGAAAAGGATTAAGTGTTTTTTTTTTTTTTTTTTAAATTATTAATATTTTAGTTTATTTAATTATTTTAATAAAAATTTTTTTAATTTATTTTTATTTTTTTTTTTTTTTTTTTTTTAAATTCTTAATCTTTTAGTTTAGTTAATTAGTTTAATCTACATTTTCTCAATTTGTTTTGAATTCTGCAGCAGTATTTCATCACTACCAAACTTACAATTTAATAGAACTTTTCATCAATTTTATTTAAGCCTTAAAAATAGTCATTAAAACTGGACATTTGTCACATTACTGTGCTTAATAAATGGTGAGGAAAAACCAGTTAAAGAAAAATTGTACTTTTTACACAGCCACATTATCTCTTACCTAAATGACAATAGTTTACTGCAAACCAGTTACTTCTAAATTTCAATAAGTGTGGGAATAGATGGAAACTTATCTTCACTAGTCTATAAAGCTGATCATTATGGCCAAGACATAATTGCAATTAGCATCTACCCTATGTGGTGATGCAATAAAAAATGACACCAGTTCCCAGGGAATACACTAGATCTACAATGGTAAAATATCAATCAGCAGACCCGTTTTGAAAAAAAAACATTAAAAACAATAACCTCTACCAAATGTGTTTTAAGTTTTTTTTTTCTAATGGGCTGCACATTAGCGCCTTTGCAGACATAGCAAGTCCCCAAACGTGATAGCACGATCTAATGGCGGCTCTCACTACCAAATTTGGACGCTTGAATTAAATTTTAAATCAAACTTTCTTAGAATGCTAAATATTGCCATGGTTTAATTTTGATGTGAGTACTGGAGCAAAACTGATACTCAAGGGTGCCACATAATCATATGGCACGCATGCCTACGATTTTCACAAACAGAAAAATCTATAGACTCCAGCCAGGATCATAACTTTGGGATTACGAAGTGGGCACACGACCTCTAAGCCAATTGTGTGTATTAATTTCCATTAATTAAAACAACAACTATTTAAAAGTATGTATAATTATGGTTTTATAAGTATCGAGAAATGTTGTTCATAATAATTTGCTTTTTCTAAAATACCATTATAGCCCAAATTTTAAAAGTGTAGCAATTTTTTTTTTGCAAATATTATAACTGCATAAATAAAAACAATAGAAATTCATATTGTTAAAAATGTTACCTCTTATACTGCTAATATTTTCCCCAATACCTGGAGATACTTCAATATCCTATAAAATACACATCAGTAGTTTTTCCATAACATTATTAAAAAATGTATAAAAAAAAGATCTCTGTTCAGTATCATTATACAGATAGCAATAAGTTTGTTCATGCAAGTAAATTAAAGTACACATTTCAAAATTTTAATTTTAAAAATATTCTGATGTACATTTTTTAGGATATACAGTAATTAAGGTTATTATTCCTAATTTATTTTTCCTCCTTTTAAATCTTCCATTAATTAAAATTTGATTGACCAATATAATGAAATAGAAATTTGAAATCAAAACCAAGATTCAGTTATAAAAAAATCAACTTCCATCTGTCATAAACATTTATTTCAAGAAGTTAACATAAAAATATAAAGCATTTAATAAATAAAAACACAACAAGCTCTGTACAAATGTGAAAGTGCACATCTACATTCAATTATAGGGATAATCATATAAGAATTAAGATTTTTTAACTTTGAATGAAGTTAGGAATGTTCTAACTAACAAAAACACAAGAAACTCAAAATTTAGTTCAGTAATCATCTACGGTTAAATTCCACTACATTATTATTGCATCTTCAACAACATTCAGAAATTTTAAATTCATGATGAAATATGATGTTCAAAACAGAGCTATAACAAAGATTTAAGACTAGATAACACATTTCATATGAAGACCAACTGCAATTTAATTCAAGTTTAGTTTTGATTAATATTGTGCAGTATCTAAACTATTCATATTGAAAAATACAGCAACACTAATTACTCATTATTAACCATATTCATTTGAATTACAGATTATCTTCCATTCATGCTATTCTTATTCCATTTGATATGCTGCAAATAGAAAGCATTTTATATAATCTATCACATTTAATGATATTTTTTGCAGAAAATTTTATTAAATGTTAATTGATGTGATAGATATCAAAAAATCCTAGTTGAGTTTTAAGAGTGTAGTAAGAGCTAGCACATTACACTAAATTAGAATGTTTTATGCAATTCATGCATTTTAATTTAATAGTTAAAAGGAAATCTCTGATATATATATAACCATCCTAACATAATTTTAATATTTATTTAAAAATGAAAGAAAAATATTTTGAGTTTTGTCATAACACAATTCAGCCATTTTAATAAAAGTAAGCATTCTTCTACATTACTAAATTGTAAACATTTTACAATAAAACATCTAAAACTAAAAAAAAAAAAATCCTATCAAAAAGTTAGAATAGATTCATACAGTTCTTAAAATACATAATTAAAATTTTCAATATGAAAATTCTTAGAGCACAAAATGTGTAAAAAATAAAATTTGATACTAGTTTAAAAAATTTCAAACTAATACCATAACAATTTTAAACATAAAATATATTTTAATACTTGCAAATTAGCTCTAATATTACAACTATAAATATTCAAAATGAAAACAATTGGTTAAATATAGAATTCTACTTTTCAAAAACAAAATTTACAATTAAGGTTCATTTTGAATAAGAAGAGACTTATAAAAAAAATAGTACATGACTAGTTGCAATATAACAAACTAAATATTTAAGATTTTACACTTAAACAAATTCGAATAATGCAACAAAATTTTACTATGCAAGTATGGTACTTATCAGTTAAAGGAACCATGGAGCAGAAAACATACCAATATTTAGTATCTGCCAAGAGCTTGAATTGAACAATCTTAAGTGTCAAAAATTTAATAGCAGGAGCCTCTACTAGATGGTGCCACCAATGAAATGGTTCTCACACTCAAGTGATGTCTGCAAAGGCTGGACTGCCAAAAATGCAGCCCAAAAGAAAAAAACTTGTAGAAAACGCGGCCAATTCCATTCCGTCATTTGCAATGAAAGTATCGTATTGCCAATGTTCATGTTTGTAAAACATGGGGAAAGCAGTCTCTCTCATCAACCCATGGTTCTTATAATTAATAAGTACTGTGAGTATTTATATTTAAAATAGCAGATTTGAATAATGTACATAAGATTCCGCAGCAGATCCATTAACTTTTGAAAATAAAGTAAAGATCAATATATATATAAAACTTAAAACAGTAATTATTTACATTTATTTAAATAATTTTTAATATACTAATACTGCATTTCCAAATATTAAAATCTTCAAATATATTTAAATAACAAACTAGTACTTAAAATATAAATATTATAACAAAAAATTAACACTACATCAATGGCGTACACAAGCATAGGGTTTGAAGGTTCAAACCCTTTCTACAGACTAAGGGATTTTTAACATTTAGCATACAGATCAGTGATACTCAACCTGCGGCCCACCGGACTTTTCTGAGTGGCCCGGTCAGGGTCCATTGCACTAAGAAATTCAATTACTGGAGAACAATGAGCTATAAATTTAGCAGGAAATTCTATCAATCAGGCAATCAAATACATCAATTTGTTTTTTTAATGATAGAATGTAAGCAATAGGCTTGGTTATGGATGAAAGGAAAAAGAAATTATCCCATAACTCAGTAAAAAAAATGCATAAAAATAAATATTTTTATGTGTATGTTTGATCGAAAAGTTAATATGGTATTAAAATAAAAGCCAAAATTGAGTTTTAATATTTTGATCAATTTTGTTTATCCACATGTAGTGGCCCACATGAAATGCCTGTCATGTGTATGCAGCCCAGCAGGAAAATAGGTTGAGTACCCTGATATGTAAATTTTTTTAAAAAATGTAACACCTCCCATATGTACGTCACTGTAATATAACAGAACAGATAAAAGAAAATTTAATACTCATCAACACATGAATAAAAACAGAGAAAAACTTGTTACGGAAAAACATTAAAATATAAAATCAATTTATAACACATACAAGTATAAATTCCCCCCCCCCCCCAATTATTTTAAATTACACATAAAGTTAAATCTTGAAATTTTGTTTTAAGATACTGCTAAACTGAGCTTTAATTTCACTCAAATTGTCTAGTTCTTAACATTTACAAAATTTGCCTAAAAATAAAAAACAATTTTTTTCAAATAAATGTTTTTTAGAATCTAATAAAATCTTACTAAAGCTAAAGAAGTGTCAAGAAAAAACTTACTAATACATTTACAAAAATTTAATGTAAATGAATAAGCTCAATTTTAGATATATAAATTAAAAAAAGTATATAATTATTAATGTTATAAAACTTCAAATTAATCAGTAATTATTGTTATAAAGCTTAACCAATCTTTTTTAAAACAACTGATTCTCAGAATATTAATGTTTTAAAATGTTAAAACATAAGCTTTATTAGAAAAGAAAATATGTATACTTGATTCCATTTATTGCCTTAATAAAATTATAAATTTTTAGTCAAATAATGTAAATATCCTATTTTGGGACTTTTCTGTTACCATAGCACTTGTCAAAAGTATAAAAGCATACCAAGACTACCAACCTAGCCAAATATTGTGTGACCTTTCAATTTTCATTTATTTCATAGCATTTTCAATTAATAAACCTTCTAGTATAATGAACAGCAGAATTTGATATCATAACCAAATGGTGCAGCTACTGCTACATTATTTCAAGATTAAGGGATTATTCAAGATAACTTTGTCCACAGTTAAATTTAGTTTGAGCTTAAATTGAACACCTATATGGTGCTATCATGTATGTTTATACAGTAGAGTCCTGAAAACTCAACACTTGATAATCCAGCAGTCCAGATAACTCAGCCACACTCTTGTAGGTTGAAAAAACTTCCCATGCAGACCTGTTTACTGTTGCTGTCACAGATAATGAAAATATGCCGGAAAATATTGAAGACGTTAAAGTTTTGGTACCATACAAACTCCTAAAATATCACATGTTAAAGAATGTCAAAACCAACTTTTAAGTATTTTGGACAACAAAAATGCATTGTTAATGAAATTATTCCTGTGTCGCCTTTGTGATGAAACAGCAGAATACAGTACAAAAAACAACAGGACATTACAAATTTGGTTAAGAAAAATAGCCAGTTCTTGCAAAGTTAGCTATTTAATTTTCATTATAAACAACTTAATGTCTTCATAAAGTATTTTTCTGAGGTGTGTCTGACCAGGTAAAAATTACTGTATACTAGGTATTCACTAACTTTCATTTCTATGTAGTAAATGCTCCATGCCTTCATAACATTTGCATACTTTTCCTTTGTTTAAAGGTATCCGTGCAGTTTTATTTTCTGTTGTTTTCCCAAGCAAACAAAATATAGAAGTGCAGTAAAATATTTTGTGAGGAATTTATTCTTTTTGAATCCCACTCTCAATAACTTGGCCTTTCCACAAACTCAGATACCCTTCAGTCCACATCAGGCTGAGTTTTCAGGACTCTACTGCATCAAGAAAAAAAAGATTAAGGAAACAAAATATGATTTGAAGGCTTTTACATTTTTTCCCTTAATGTTGTTAAATTCAGTTACAGAAATTGATTTCAATTGAGTTTTTACATACTACAGATGCAAATCAACTTGGATATCTGCCACAGATTAGAATAACTATGCAGAGAGATGTACTACTTCTTTGATGATTTGTAAAAGAATTAAAAACATTGGAGTCAACAAAATCATCAGAATAGATCATCTATTTGCAAGAAAAACAAATTTATAAGTATTTTCACCTTTAAGGTATAGGGAGACTTGTGCTGCAAAAACTAGCAAATCTTTTTTAGGACATTATAGAAATTTGGCGATGAATGGCAATCTACAAACAAAAAAGTACCCTAATCTAAATATTATTAACTGTAAAACATTTCTGATACTATGATCTAAACTATCACTCCTTAACTAATTTCCTAAAAATAAGCAAAAAAATCTAGACATTGATTTCTCAACTTCACCTAAAAATAACTCAAAAAAAGGGAGAGGGAAAATATATTATAACCACAAAACATACAAATATAAAATAATTTCAGAAAAATAAAAACATATGACCATTTGAAATCAAACAGATAAAAATCAATAACTGCCAATCAATTTTCATTACACATAATTCTTTTAATATTATACATTTTTTTGATTTGGCAAAATAGTTGTATCTAAAACTATAAAATCATGTCAAGAATTGGTAACACCAGTATCAAAAAAAGCCTTTTTAAGCAGTTGATGAGAAGCATTAATTATACCCCAAGATATAAAGGCCCTACTATAATTCACATGAACACCTAGATACAATTTTCTAATGCTCCGGTCTCTTTCAATATAAGTCTGTTTGAAAGCTTCAACTAATGATACGAAAGGGGTACCACAGCAGACTTGCATTTTTGTCTTGACTACATTGACGGGATAAAAGATAGTGCTGGTTAATGCACCAACAAAAGCTCCACTTATAAAATCTTTGACTAAGTTCTGCAATAAAGAAGTGGCACTAGCTTGTGGTAATAACTCTTTTACTTGATCTTTAAGACTAAAGAACAAGATATTTCCAACAGAATTACGTATTAGTATAGGTGTCATACCTCTATAATATTCCTTAAACCCATATTGTCTTAGATCAGAAAAGGCATGGTAAGTATTCTTGAATTTAGTATTATAGTGACGGTCTTGAAGTAATGTTTGTACTCTTTCAAAAGGGGTTAGAATTGCTTCTGTACCACCAGCTAGTGTTGCTGCCACACATAACTGAAAAAAAGGGGTCACACTAGGGAAACTTTCGTGCATCGCTTCACTATATGTTTTATATGTTCCAAACATTAAAGATACAGATGCTGTTTTTTGAAGCAATGGTGGAAGAACACCTCTGTATAGGAAATGCATCCCTTCCTTTTTGATTTGTTGAAAGGCATGTTGGGAATCAACACCATGTAACATTTGACGAAACATTACTTTATTTATTGGGAAAGTGATCAATATGTTGATAAAAGCTGATCCCCATCCACAGATGAATTCTTCATATTTTACATGAGTTGGAGAACTATTTTTTGAAATTCTATATTTTTCATGTTTATCAACAGATGCAACAGCCATTTTATTTACACAACACATGACTTCCTAAAGAAAGAAAGAATCATATTACATTTTCAGTTTTGATTATGACACAATTTTATTCAGCATGCAAACATTAATACTAAATGGAAAATATTGTTATATATGCTATTAAAATAAAACTATCAAAATACATTTAGAAAAAACAAATAGTGCTGCCAATTTTACATTTTATACTTAAGTTTTTTAACCCATACTTTGAACAATGCATGCATTTCTAACTGGCATTATAACAATTGCTAAATGCAATAATTTTTTTCCCCCAATACTGATTCTTTTTAGATATCAAAAATACTGTTGTGAAACAACTGAAAACATTATAAACAATGTTACTTCCAAATAAGTCAAAAATATGGGAAGTATGCGAAAAGTAAGGACTGGGCATATCAAGTAATGGTACTTGTGTATTAACTTTACAGCAGTCAAATTTGTTTACCATGAATCATGACAATTAAAGAGAAAAATGAAAAAAGATTCTTGCTCGTTGTTTTACTAGAAAAAAAACAATGAGATTTTAGTAGAAAATGGCATGATTTGAGTGGTAAATATTTGACGATGGTGTTGTTAATATGTAAGTACCCAAGTTAATAAGCAAGTTAATTTGTGTAAAGCTGTTGGCAGCACATGGTTTTTAAGTACTTTAGCATTTCGGGAGCACAGAATTCACCAAGCAGACTTTATTGGCAACAAGTAGAGAAAGGTTATAAATGTTAGTTCTCAATGGTTTTTGATGTATTATGAAAAAAAGTTACTGATAAGAAAAGACCATAACTTGTTTTCAAAATGTGGTCATAAAAGGTTACCAGCAGGAATATTCTGTTTTGCATCAGATGTATCATTTTTGGTGACTTTATCGCTTGCACTGACAAACGTACCAGTTTTTATAAGGTATAAATTGTTGAAAGAGAAGGACAAAATTGTATGAATGAGAGAAGATCAGAATGCATGATTTCTTGAACTCTTTCAACAGTACTGTGTATCACTTAATATAGTACAGATCCTTTCATACCATTTATAACCTTACCTAAACATCATTTCATGTGAATTCTTTTAATCCATCAATATTGACAAAACTTTCAAGAATTGTACATATCAGATCATTATCATGTTGCCAGTACAATTAATCACAAAACATTCAAAATTCGTTTTATTTCAATTTTAAAAGAAATACTGATCACACTATAAGTCAAGAACACAAAGCCCCCATTTTCCCAAAGAATTTGTTTTTCAGGAGCATACAATCATTGCCCTTAAAGTGATACTGTAACTTGCTCCCAACAGTTGTGAGTAAACATGCGTGCATTAATATTTCAACAATATACAGATGAATTTTTTTGCAAAATGTATGGCATATCAGAATTACATGTGTACATTTTAAATTTTTCACAACCAATAGTCACCAAACCCTTGTTTAACGCCTTAGCTGCTGCCGAAGTATATATCCATCCTGCTCAACCTGTGCGTTAAGTGCAGTGGATGGATATATTCATCCTTCTGCAGTATGATTCTTTGCATTGTGCTGCTCTGTTTAAAACTAGTCTGATGGCTTTGAAATACAATAAAATGACATCAACAGTGTTTGCAAAGAATTTACCTATTGCAGAGAAAAATTTGCTTATCTGTGCCCTTTATTTTCCTTCTAATACACTGTGTATGCACATCTATGTTAAAAACTGTGGCACTCGCTTAACTTTTAATCGGCATTTAAGGGGTTAATCAATTGAACAAATGTGGCATGCAGTAGGATGCATTTGGTTGGCCCAGCATTTAGTTCAGAAAATAGATATAACTGTATGGATTTACTTGACAATGCTATTCAAGAGGAATGAAGAAACATTATATCCCAGAAGGTATTTGAGGAAAAAAATACTATGCATCAAGAAAACATGTATGACCTACATTTATCAATCAGAATTTATGGATTCTAAAGGGCACCTATGATTTCTTTTCGTTTGATAGTAATGTCTCAAGAAGAAGTGTCATGAAGGATACTTTTTTTGAATCAGTCTCGAGAAATATATCGCAGAATGGAATATGTGAATAAGAGGATTAATTGAATTCAATTCGATTCTCACTTTCAGAGTTTATACAAACCAAACAATCTCAGTAAAAGGTTTCATATCTGATCAACCTTTGGATGACAAGCACTCTAAAAAAGTAAAACTTAATTTTTCTGGAACGACTTCATTCAAATTTCATAATCTTTTAACTTAATTCTTCACTTAACTCCAACCATTCTATTTTTAAAATGTTACAATTCGTGCTTTGGATTGTTATAATGTGTTGAGTTTTTTTGACATATTGTAAATGTATATCAGTCGAATTAGTGACCAATTTTGGAGATCCCCTTCCCAAAAAAATAATACATTTCATCAAAAGATATCTTTTATTTCAATTTAAGTAAATTTTATAAATAATTTAAATAAAAATTTATTTAATCACAACTTACAAATGAAAAAACATGCTAAGATAGTTAAAAAAGGCATTTCGTATTTATTTAAAGAATAATAGCTTACTATGAATCTTTTACAAGGAAAAAAATATAAATTTATCCTTCCTATATTTAAGTCACATACCTGTATGTCAAAGTTACTGCAATGTATACCTGTGCGAATTATTATGAAGCATTACTAAGAAGTCTCGCATTTGACCCTCTCGATGCTCATTTCATACTCACTCAAATAGCAAAGATATTTTTCCGTAAACAAGGTTTTCATTTAACATATGATCCGACCGGTTTTGGGATGAAGAAAACATTTTTAACCTCCAACACAAACAGAATACGTCAACGAATAGGAAAACTTTTCAATTCATAGGTTGGCCACTAGGATTTAAAAAAAAAAAAAAATACCTTATTTCATGGATTCTATTTTTTAGAGTTGGACAAGTGTTTTAAATATAAAACAACAAAGGGATACCGAATTTTCAAAAATTTTGATTAAGAGTATAATTTGCCTTCATTCCCCCGTTTTTAAAATCAATGTTTTTATTATCTTCGCTGGAACCGCTGCTGCGGTCTTCTACAAACAAAACAGAAACAAATCGTAAAATTAAAGTTACTGTAACGTGAATTTATTCTTGATGATTAGCCCTTATGTAGGGCAATAATCAAAAATAAGATGCTCTTGATTAAATACCTTAAAGTTCCTGGCTAAGAAAAAATAATCATTCCAATAATCCTTCAGATATGTACTTAGTTTTGTTATAAGCAAAAATAAATCTTTACTACATCAGCTATAACTAAAATTGTTGCATCAACATGCATCGTCGAAACACAAGGAACGAAACATTGGTAAGTCTCTGCTATTTTTATTTGATTTATTTTTTATATTATGTATTTGAAATCAGTTCATATGAGAATCTACTCTCTTTTCTTTTTATCTTTCAGGACAGATCATCGGCAAGAAGTGAAACGCTCTCTAAAGATGCAAATAATAGTGACAGTGAACATCTTAGGAAGTCAGCGTATAGACGTTTTTGTGAACGCATTTCATTCATGAAATATATTTTCATCATTCTTATAATTCCTCCTATTTTGAATTATGCTTCATTAAAAAGAGAAAGTACTGTTTTGCTGCCTCTAGAAGGTTTGTATGATATTTAAATTAGAGTTATCATAAGTTAATCTTTTTTTTAAGTTAGAGCAACGTGTTACATTTGAAAATTGTATTAGTATTATAAATTCCAAGTTTCTAATGAATTCATGAGAACAGTTTATGTATACTTTTGTTTAAATGTGTGTTGTAAAGTACTTAATGAAAATTATGGGAACTGATTTGATATATTGGTATGCTACCGGTTTTTCTGCTGAACAGTTGTAAAATTTTGCCAAGTTAAGGCGATGCAGTACAATACAACACAATAATATTAGACTGACCACCAAAGAAATATTTAGCTTTATTCTAAAATCATCCAAAGAGGGATACTGATATCAAATTAATGCCAAAATATAACAATTATAAAGACTGGAATTATAAGAAAATGGTAATAATTTATAATGGTTTACAGCAGGGGTTGTACACAAGGGGAGATATCTGGGTTCAAACCCCCTCCAAAGCTTTTGATTTTTTTCAATTTACTGTAATCCTAATATAGTACATAAAATTTAATTAAGTATTTTTTATTAATAATTAATTTTATTAATTAATGCTAAGTACTTATTCAGTAATTTCTTACTGTTTTTTGTTCTGAGAAATTAACAAAATCAAAAGAATATTTTGGGAGACAAATTGGAGAATGATACGAGAATGATGGACTTTCAATCCCTACCCCCTGAAAAATTCCTGTGTGTGCCA
The DNA here is from genome assembly GCA_019973955.1 of Trichonephila inaurata madagascariensis. NCBI lineage: Eukaryota > Metazoa > Arthropoda > Arachnida > Araneae > Nephilidae > Trichonephila > Trichonephila inaurata. The sequence continues at coordinate 68,582 of BMAV01018765.1, read as the reverse complement.
CTGGAAGATAATTTTATCATACTAGCACGATATATATATTTATTTCTATAATAAATGACTTCCAGACAAGGAAATCAGTGTAGTTATATAATTTCATATATATTAATGAGACCTTTTTTTTTAAACACATTCAAAACAACCAGGTTGTATTTAATAATAGAAATTTAAGGTTAACAGTGGCATAACAGAAAATATTAGACCCCCTTCTGTGTAGTTCTGTTTTGGGCCTCAAGCTAGATCTTACTAAGGGTACGTATTTCGCATTTGTCAGGCTTTGGGCCCTCCACGACCTGGGGATGTACATTACAACACTGAAGGTTAATAATTAATTTTTGCTTATTTTCGGTCAATTTATTAGATCTTTTTAAATTGTAATGTGGGGTTCGGAAAATTTCTATGTTCTCAGCTTTTAATATATGATTTATGAAGCGGAAAAAATGCAGCACAATTTTTGAGTTGTTTGCTTCATTTCTAGAATAAACTATCTGAAACTTTTCAGATGTGAAATGAAAGTATTTTAAAGTAGTATTGTTTCACTCATGAAACTTATTGTAAAAATTCTCAATAAAAAATGGTTGTTAAATTAAAATGTGTTTTCTTTACACATTTCAATTTTTATTTATTTATTTGCAGGTGAACAAGTTGATATGGGATGGGGGCAGAAAATGTTTATTAGCTGTATTGGTGAAGGTGTTCCAACTAGTAAGTATGATTTGAATATCCATATTCAAATAAACTGATTTATTTAGTGAAATTTGGGTATTTACGTATTAGTGTCACTGCAGCAAAATTAGCACCACGTAAATCGTATCTTGATATCAAAACAACAAAGATTCTAACCTGTTTTATATGAAAAAATATAAGTCAGTCAGATTTTGGTAAAAAATGGTGTGATTCACATGGTATCAATTTGACGGCAGTGACGTTAGTATGAAAGTACCAAAATTTGTTACATAAAAATATTTGAATATTATGTGCAATAAAAATAATTTTTAAAAAGAGCTTGGTGAAAAAAAATGCAACTTTTTGTTAACAAGATCTGTAGTTAAATGATTTAAGCATAAAAGTATTTTTTTAAATTCTTTGTATATATGTCTGTATATAAAGTAAAATAAAACATGCACAATATGCATATCTTGAGCTTTCAGCATTCAGAGAAAAGTTAGTTTATGCATTCCCCTCATTATGCATTCCCCTCATACTAACATTATGAAAAATTACAAATGTTTGACAAATTTGGAAAACTAGTAAAGATTTTTATGTATTTGTCGTTTTCTCTTCCTTCCTAATGAAGTAATTTTCTGATACAGTAACCTTTACATAATTTGAACTCCTAATAAGTTTTGAAGGCAATCAATACCTTTTTTTTTGTAGGTTTTTTTTTATGTATCTTGGTAATTTGAACATATATTTAAAATATAATACTACCCTTCTGTAATAGTTTTTAAAATTTTTATATGACATTCACTAGATATATATTGAATTTTAATTGTGTTATCTTTTCTTGAAGATATTAAAGCATTACAAAAATACTTCAGTCATGTAGAATTCATATTTAAAATATATATTTATATGTTTAATAATACTCTTACTTAAAAAACATGCGTTAAACAAAAATTCTCTGGAAATTATAATGTAGATCAACATCTTTGATTATTCTAATGTTTTTGTAATTACTTTCATTTTCATAACATTTTTTTAATTCATTATTTCCATTAATTATAATTTGGTTATTTTATAGCTGTTTTTCTTAGATATGTTTCATTTAACAAGCACTTGACTTCTACATCAACTTCAGAAAACTTATCTATTTGTCATATCTGTAATTAATTTAATTATAAGTGTTTACTTTTATGTCTTCAGATTTTTATGTTTTACATTTATTCTTAAACTGTATTATAATTTTTAAAAAATTGTTTTCTTTTTTATGATATAGTTATACTTGATGCACCAACAGGGGGTACTTCTGATGTTTGGTATTTAGCACAGCAACGTTTAGCGAAGATTTCAAAAGTAATATAGCATTTTTTGATATATTTTTCTATTGGTAAATTAAATTTTATTGCATAAAATTATGCACATTTATATTTAATATATCTTACTAATTGTTAATCTAGGTTTGTGTTTATGATCGAGCAGGTTTGGGATTCAGTGACCTTCCTTTTGTTGTGAGTCTCTTTTTCATTTATATCCTATTAGTGAAATTAAAGAGATGAAATATTCAAGTTAAAAATTGTTAATAGTTTTTAAGATCATTTAAAGGATGTATGTCAATTACTAAAATAGAACTATTTTGTATTAAATATGCATATTTAAAAGCTATAAATTATTTTTAATTATTTCTATCTCAAAATAAAACTCATTCAGAAAGTATTTGGTTACATAGACATAGAGGAAAATGTGCTGTTTTTTATAAAAAATTTTAATGAGTTTTTGAATTGAATTTTTTTGAAATTGTTTTTTTTTTAAGACATGTTGCATATTTTACATTCTTTCGGTTGTTTAATACTCTAAGGGAAGCTACATGTTTTACTTTTCTTGCTTTATTTTGAAACTGCACTTTTTTGCCTTAAAAAACTATAGTTGTAAAAATTAAAAAAAATTTATTATATATAATGATAACTATTTAATATATATATGTAATACAAAATACTGTCGGACCCTGCTTTAATGAACCCCTATTTAACGAATGTTTCTCTTTCCCCAATTAAAATAAAGGCAAAGACCCTATTAAGTGAATAATAAACCCTGAATGAACGAAGTATTTCAATAGCTAAAATTTTCTTTTATTAGTTTATATTAGAAAAAAATTGGATTTTTTTTTTCAATTATCCTTTTTTGTCTGGAACAGAAAAAGGAATTTTCTTGTAACAAATTTTGATGGTAAAGGGTGCAGATGATTCATGAGTGCAACCTATTGTGTGAGTTTTGAATAGAACAGGAAACTCTCTTCTTATCCCATCCACTTCACAATGCAGGGCATACTTTAAGAATTTAATGATCATGATTCATTTGATGATGTACTACCTATCTGTGCAGCTGAAGTTCAGGAAATTGTTGATTTGTCGGAGCCATTGGATAGTGATTCTGATGCAGAAATTGATAATGAAACTTCTCTCAAAACTGTTACATTTTCTAACACTATATATTGTTTGGAAACTGTGAAAACATATGGAACATACTCTTGGAACAGGATGTAAATAACGCAGTATTTTTTTTTTCTCTGCATTAAGTCAACAAAAGAACTTTTTCGAGTGGAGAATCATAAAGATTGTAAAACATCTATTTGTCAGTATTTTAAAATTTCCATTTATTTGGTTTATAATAATTCACTAATAATATTTTTAGTTGTTGAATAAAAAGCATGTAATTTCTAACTATGGATATATTTTGTGTATTTACTTATTACAAAATTTGCAAACAATAAGTGCAAAAGACTTGTATTTTGTTTGAACCCCGATTTAACGAACAAAATGTTTGGTCTTGATGAATTAATTAAATATGTGTCCGACTGTATATAAATACATTATATGCAACATAAATACATAAATTTTTAATAATAAATATGAAATTGCATTATCATGATCAATTGTAGTCAGTTCTTGCAATGATGTATCAAAATTCTTGTCTTAGAGAGTTGCTTTAGATGGTGTTGTGGTGATTTTTTTCAAAGGTTATTTAATTCCTTCTTTATATTTATATATATATGAAATGTATGTAAATATATTCGATTTAATGCATATTTTTCAATTCCTATAGTGTACCTCCCTTAAATGTAAAGTATTTTTTGCTTTGTGCTCTGTATAAAAAACAGTATTCCATTATGTTTATATTCAGTGCATTTGGCTGACATTATTTAATTTTTCTTATTATTATATCAATTTTGCAGATTTTTAAATTTTAATATGATTTTGTAACATATTTTTTTAAAAAAGACCTTTGAAGGGATTATTTTATCTTTTGTAACATCAACTATTATTCACAATGTATATGTAATGTAATCACAATTCACATAGTATTGTTATTTTCCTCATGCAACTAAGCTCTAAAATGTTGCATTTTTTCATGAAATAAAATTTATTTACCATTTTTGTAAACCATTAATAAAAGTTTGATTACTGGATCATTTATCCTCTCTTGATAATTTTTCTGTTATATATAATCACAATAAATATTTTTCTTCTTTTATAATAGTTAATCATTGAAAAAGTTTATTTTATTCAACGAAGAAGTATTTGAATAATTTAAAATTGAATTAGTTATTTTAAAATTTGTTGGCTAATTATTATTTTTTTTTTTTATCAAAGAATGAAATGAGCAGAACTCAAAAAACTGAAAACCGAAAATTTGTGTCTCAAGTTGCAACTTTGGAACAGTAAGTTTTAAATTATTTGCAATGATTTTTAAATTACTAATATTCCTTTCTAATTTACTGTGTGATAATGAGCAAATAATTTGTTATGTAATTTGAAAAAATTTCAGAATGACTTGTGATTTGCATCATTTAATAACAAATGCCAAACCTTTGGCTCGTCCTTTCATCATTGTTGGATCAGAAACTGGAGCTCTTATAGCCAGGCATTATGGCTTGACATATCCCAGGTATGGATTTAACTTCTTTTTTTTTACTTGTATTATAAGTGCAAATTTACTTTTGAATAAAAAATATATTTTATAAAACTGTATGCTAATGGCTTTGTAATTCTCCTTTCCAAAATACACTTTGAAGATAGTAACATTAAAAGTAACTGATTACTTTTTCTTCAGAATATATTTTTAATTTACTTAAGTACGAGTTTAGCATAAGCTATATTATTTAATAAATTTTTAAAAGTGAAATTTTTAATAATTTTTTGAAATACTTAATTTTTAATAATTTGTTATTTCAAATTATTTATATTTCTTGCATTATATGAATAAAAAGTTTTTAAAATGATAAATCTGGCCCTTTGTTGAATTTTAATAATTTTCTCTAGCTACACCCAGAAAAAAAACAGGAGAAAAGTCTAAAATTATTAACTTTACATTTATTTAAAAAAAAAAAACTATATTAAAACTATCAGACTTGAATCCATATTGACTTTTACAGTAAATATGCAAGAAAGTATTAAAAAATTCCCAACACTCTATTTTGAATAGAAAAAAAAACGCCTAGGGAATAAAGAACATTTGCATCCACAAACATAAAAATCTGAGAAAAATTCCTTTTTAAGTTTTTAAAGACATAGGTTTTGTGTCTGGAATGTAAAATAGCTAAGATTAAGAGTATTAATTCCAGATAATACTATTGAAAATACTTGAAAGATTTAGTTTTTTTAAGTGTGTGTGTGTGTGTGTGTGAGTGAGTGAGTGAGTCTTCAACACATTTTATTATGTATGTTTTGTCTTAATAGTAGTATTTTCTAAGATGATTGAGGTAAATTGTTTACTTCTGCATTTATTTATTTTAGTGATGTAGCAGATATAGTACTTCTGAATCCTTTAGTGGAAGATTTGTTTTGGAGACAAAAAGAAGACTGGAACAATTATTGGTAAGTGATATATTCAGTATTTTGAATTATTAAATGTTGGATTTTCTAAGGACTGGACTTAATGTTGAATTTTCTAAGAAATAAAGATTATCTTCTACATTATATCAATAAGTATTTATGATACTGTATTAATGATACAGAATTCCCAAGTAACAGGGGCCCCAGGATGTGTCAGCAAAAAATTGTAAAATATTAAGAGGCCCCCCAAAAATGTGTCCTTTAGGAATTTTTGAAACAGGGCTCACTCAGGACAAGCTACTATACTTAAGAAATACGTCTGGTTACTATATTTAAGAAATATGTCAAATTAAAAAAATGTAACATACGAAAGAGGCATTCATAGGTTTATATACATATATATTATGTATAATTATACTTTATTTTGCAGAGACTGCTGACTTTTAAATTCTTTGTTATTCAAGAAAAAATTTTCATATTAATATGAACGGATTGATTTTTGGTTTATTGATGTTATGTATTCCATGTAATTCTTTATGAGTGTCATCAATAATAAAATTATTAATCTTTTGTTATACTTAAATCCTTATATTAAATATGTTTTTAATTTTTTGTCCATTTTGTCAAAATGTCCATTGTAAAAAAACGTGTTTATAATTTTTAAATCATAGTTTTGAAAAACAAAGTGTTAACTAAATTAAAGTATTATTGTGCAAACCTGTTTTCTTGTCAAGAATTTTTAAATGTTATTTTCATAAAGGAATTGATTGTCCTCTTTCTGAATAATTCCTTGAGATTTTTTAGTGTATAATTGTAAAATTTATGTGCTTTTTGGAGGAAATTTAAAAGTGATGTATATTTGTTGATTTAATTTTGTAAGATGCGTGTGTTTCATTTGTTGTAAAAATTATAATTTCAAGTAATCTATTTTATAATTTTTGAATAAATTATTTAATACTCTTAACTTTGAATGATTAAATATTAAACATTTTTATAACAAAATATTTTTTTTCCTCGACAGGAATATGCATTTGCTACCTTCTTTGCAATCTCTGCAGTTATCTGCATATGTTGGAATTTCTCGAATTGCTGCCCTTTTAGGTTGGTTGAAACCAGATTTATTTGGGGCAGCAGTACCTAAAGAAGTGGAACTTAGGCAAGTAGGTAGATGCTAGATAAAATAATAGCCTTTTTCTGAAACTACTTTAATATTCTAAAACATTTTCATTCTTTTGCTTCTTGTTTTAATCGAATATAATGAAATATTGTACGTGTTAAGGAGAGAGGGATTAGTAGTTGGAATCAATAAATTTTTAATTACTATTATTTGTCTGAGACTAGACTTTTAATAAGTATAAAAATGTTTATAAGAACAGATGTGAAAAGGTCTTTCAGTATGTAGGTTTGAAAGTCAATATTGGATAAAGTGAACTAATTTTAATCTTAAAATCTTAGTGTCCTTTAATTTTTTGACACTTAAGTATTATCCTATTGACCATTTTCTCCAAACTAACAACCTTAATATTGCATTTTTTTTATAAAATGTATGAATATTATAAGGGATTGTTGACCAATTAAATTTGTCGGCTTTTGTTTGGCGCTTCCCCAATGTTTTTAGTCAATGGGATAACGTGCAAGCTACCTATTTTTTTTTTACCTCATTCTCAGCTTAATTGTAAAATATTAAAAAGCAATATATTTAAATGTGTTCATATTGAGTTCAGTTCTCCTTATAAGACATAAAAGTAGTAAACTTAAGGTCAAACAAATATATAATCAAAGTGCTTGAGAACATCCATCTTAGAATCCGTACTATCTGTTTGTTGATTTGATACATTAAGAAAAAAATAGACTATAAATTATTTATTTGCAATATTTCTTAATAGCTGCTGTTTGCTACTAAATAGGAAATCTGTTATTAGTTGGCTTATGCCACAGAAGAATTAACTTATAAAGAGTTTTTAAGAAATGTATTTGAATCTCAGTGGCTGAATGGTAGCACATCATACTTCCATGCCACAGGTCTTCGGTTCAAACCCTGGGCTGAGCAAGACTGACTCAACCTTTCATCTTTTCAGTTGGTTAATGAATGAGTACCAAGCATGAGTACATTGGGGGTTTCAGGTCAGACTGACCACCTGATTGGAACATCTGCTCATGCACCTCAGTGCCCAAGATCATGAAAACTGAGATGGGCACAGTAAGCCTTGGACCTCATGGGTCTGTTGCACTACTGAAAAAAAAAATGTATTTGAGAAAAGTATATCAAAAGATATTTTGTACCAATTGATTGTTTTAAAAACTATATATTTTTAAAGCATTTAAAAAAAATTTTAAGAATACTCTATTATTAATACCCAACTGTCCATTAATAAATAAGTTGCAGTGTACATGATTTTTTTTATTTGAATAATAGCTGCAGGCCAGTAAAACCCCTTCTGTTCACTATAGTAAGATTTCATAGTGCATATTTTGTTTCAGATTTTGTCTAAAAGACATACTAACACTTCATTTGTCTGCAAAGTGATTATTTAAGCAGGTGTTTTTAATACTTGTACTGTTAGAAAGGTGAAAATAATAATTGTAACTTGAAGATCTTTTTTATTAGTATATTTTGAGATATTTAAGGTTTGTAATATTAAGATCCTCACTTTAATTGTGTTATTATTTATTGTTTACTAGTGTTTTCTTGTTTTGTAGCTTTCTCACCTATGCAATCCCAGTCACATGAGTGCTGTGTTTCATGAACATCTTTTATTGAATACTAGCTTTGTACAAATGAAGTAAGAGCAATACAATTTTTTATGAAATGTACATACAAAATTGTATGTATATATATAATATTAAGTTATAAATAAAATATGTGTGTATTTTAGTGAGGTGTGGCAGACAAAAACCTTCCCTACAAATATATCAGTCTCTGTTATCAACAGCAGAAAGTTTGAGAAAATCCCTCCTCAACTTCAAAAGGTATGTATAAAATATTTACTGTTTGATCCATTTTTACTATGAAATCAGGTTGTACTGTCCAAATTTTGTTAAGAATTTGATTTATTCAATTCCTACTATTAGCTTCACTCTGTGTGTGTGTGTGTTTTGGCCGGTGTAGGTTGTCATATTTGATTTATTGAAGACATCTTGAGAATTGAATTTCGTCTTTTATTTTGAAGCACACATAGCGTGACTGGTCAGTCACTTTATTTTACAACTACTTGTTAAAAACACGTAAGCAGACACATATGACAGAAGCGATATCTTGACGGACACAAACAAAAAGAGCTGCAGTTATTTACCTTCTTATATGATGACGGTAAGCAGACAAAAAGAAGGCGATTACACAAGATTTTCGCTTTTATACCAGCAGTGCAAGCACGTGACTATTACGTAATAGTAGTTCTGATTGGATAGAATGGGCGGGACAGGGATTTCTGTTTAACCGATTACAATTAAGATTACAATGTTATTTTTAGACCAAAGAATTAAAGTTTGCTTAAATATTAGTACAAAGAGTTAAAAAACAAAAGGATACTAGAGGGAATTATTACATATATATATATATATAACTTTTTTAAATTTTCAATCCTTAATAGAATACTTTTTATTCATCCATTCAAGTTCAAATACATTTTTTTAAACTTGTAGTGGATGACACTTGATATTAATACAGTTTTTCAAATATTAATTCATTAATTAAATTAAAAAATGAATAAATAGTAGCAAACAAAACTAATAGTCCAACAGCATATATATTGGGTTGGAGGGAAAGTTCTGTCGTATTTTAAATAGGCAGGTGATTTTTGTTATAAATAAAAAAAAAACATCTGGCTAGTGAGTCATTCGGATTTTTTTTTGTTTTTTAGATGCTGTATAATATAAAAAGAGTCATTTTTTACCGTTCATCATTTACTTGTAATATTTAAAGTGAAAAACGTGTCAGTAGATAAAGTGCATTTATGACACTGTATTTTGTATGAATTCCAAAAAGGAAGCAACACATCGGTTGCATGTAAAAATTTATGTGCGGTATTTGGAAAAGATATTGTAAATGTTCGTACTTGTCAAAGATGGTTTAGCAAATTTCGTTCTGGGGAACTGAGCCTCCAAGTAAGTAATCGATCTGGATGACCATCCAAGATCGATAATGATGTTTTGCGATCCATGTTGGAAAATAATCAGTTTGATATAAACTTTAAAACAAAATTTGGCAGAATCTGTGCAAGTTTAAATGCATACATTAGATTTATTTAGAAAGAAATTTATCTCAATAGTTCTGTTAAGCTTAAAATGTTGAATCAACATGTTCGCTTGCGCCTCAGAATGGTGCTACCTCATGTACCGGCACTGCTCTGGGACTACGATATGCTTTATTTTTACTGCTGCTTTGGAGGTTGAACAAAGAGGTTTTTGAGGCATGTTAGTGAAGCATTATTTTTATATTTCATGTGCTTGGTTTTTTAATTTTGTGTTTAAATTTCTTTATATCCATTTTTAAAAATGGCTGATATTACAAGTATTAGAGGGCCTTCACACCCTAAGAAAAGGAAAGTAAATAAAAAATTGACCGAAGCTGAAATATATTAGAATTACTAGAAAAGAGTGAAACATGAAAATAAAAGGTTTTTCCGTTTTTCAGGTTTTACTTCTAAAATATGAGGAATGTTTTATCATTAATACACTATTTTGTAAATCTGCTTCTGAGGATGAATATATCAATTTTACAGCAGTGTATATATGTTAAATAAAGTGATTCGCAAAAATATTTATAAAATCAATGAAACTGCTTTGGAGTATTTTCTTTTGATATTTGTTGTTTGTAAATCCTCTTACGTATTTTTTGTTTGTTTGATTTTTAAAAAATGTCTTCTAGGCATGGCAACAATCTCAGTTGTATCTACGTCAGAGTCTTCATCCTACATGCATGTATTATGTAACTGATGGTTCTACAGGAGAATTGTACAGTGAGCCAGGAGTAATAGTTACTAAAGTCCAGCAACTAGTATACAAATGGCGGATAAACTATGACACTTTCCCTACTGTTCACACATTCCGAGAACAGGAATCTCTTCTTGAATAAGAATTTTGTGTGATAAGCACAAGAACACTGTTCTGAACTCTGAAATTCTATGCATGTAAACATCTCTACCATAGCCTGTTACTTTACACTTGTCCCTCCATTCATGTTGAAACCCTAAAGTGCATCATACTGCTAAAATCGCTTGTATACTTCACCATTTTAAAAATTCTTAACAATATTTGTTTTCTTTTAAAGGAATTGAAAAAAACAAGAAAAATTATTTAATTTAACAGCCTTTGTTATAGAGTGGCCTGATAAAGTAAGCTAAATATTTCAAAACAACTAATATATTTATGAGATCATTAAAATAAATTTTTGGATTAACTGTAAGTTTTTTAAAAAAAAAAGAAATTTTGAGAGTTTTACTATGCATAAATCTTCGCACAAAGAAGAAATTGTGAATTAGCAATTGGAGATTGCTAGAGTTGGCTTAAGCAAAGATCTTTGCTATTGCTGTGTTTTGTTTTGTAAGATTGATTCATATTTCTAAACCAGTACTCGGGGGTTTGAATTAAAGTTTAATTTTGAATTTTAGAACCTCAATGTGATGAGACATTCATATGTATGATCGCAGATTCAAAGCACTTGAATGGTACCTCTCTGTCCTAACTTCTACACCATACCATTTAAGGATTTTGAACGTCATTTGGACTTAATAAATTGCAGCTCCCAATATCTTACACAAAATTTGGGAGTGTGTGTTTGTAAAACTCGAATATATCTCTTCTCATGAAGCTCATAACCATAAACATTGATCATACTTGCAATGCATGAAAGTACACTAACAACTTTAAATGGAAACAAATACATTTGAGGGATATTAAATGAGGGTAAAATTTAGCTGTTGACCTTGACTTGAGCGTGTGATTTTATCTACTGATCTGACAGCTCATTAACATACATTGCTGCATGATTGGGCTGAAAAAGAATTCCCTTTCAGGCCATTTCGACTCTTTCTCCTGTCATTGCCAATTATCACTTCCTTGAAAAGAAGTCATCACAGCAAGGAAAACTTTTGAATGATATATAATGGTAAAAAGAAAGTTCCTTAAATTTCTAATGGAACATATACCTGATAAAATAACTTAAGGTAAAAAGGGCTACCCACACTGTAGTTTTCAGATATGTATTTGCCTGAAATAAACTGAATTAGTTTTAGCTATATTTAGTGTATATTAAAGCAAAAAAACTATTTGGCATAAATATAATTTTGAAGAAATGATTATGAAGTATTTAATTTTATTAGACAATTGTTTCTCATGTCCCTTTAGATGCTTTCATATTTAATTATTTGCTGTGATCTTTATCAAACACAGAAATCCTTAATGACATGAAATATTTTTTAGACTGTTACATCATTGAAGAGAATTTAAACTTTGTTAGACTTTCCGAAATTGAGGCAAATTTATTTTAAATTAAATGCATGAATTTAATTTGATCAAATATGTTGAGGGGGCAATGAATTTTTACTTAATAATGAAGAATGATTGAAATGTGAAATAGTTCTATATAATTAAAGTTAAGTTATAATTGCTTTAAATTCAAAATTAAAATTGAATAATCAATTGGGATTAATTTACTGTTATTCTGTAAGAAAATATTGAAACGATTCTGTTTACTAATAAAAGGTCTATTTCAATAAGGAATAGATCTTTTGAATCTTATGTATAGTTTCAAAATTCTGAAATATGTGTATTTTACAAATTCATATATTACAGATAAGCATATTAATAATAGATTCTAAGAGTAACTCAGAAAAGGATTTTTGGTGTTGGTTCAGTTGAGATTATTTTTTTATATGTGACAGATTTCAGTATTTCTTGAGTCATAAAACGTTTCTTTAAAATATCCAAATTGCTTGTATTTTTATTTTTAGTTTAACTGCCTTTTTTTATCAGTAAGCACAAAACCTATTAGAGCTTTATGTGCCAAATTTTTATATTCAAAATAGGTAAAATGTTTTTTTTTTTTTTTTTTTTTTAAATTTTATTATTTTAATTTATTTCTGATGTAATTTTAAAAGTAACAGATAATTTGTTTTTATTTATCTTTTAATGCTTAAAATATTATTGTTGATACATCAAAACTAATAGTAAAGGAAAAAAATTATTTTTTTTGTCTAAAAACAACATGAGAAAGTTTTAAAATATTGTTGTGAATATCATGACTGTGTATAATGATCATGCCTGTATTTTTATTAATTTAGTTTACAAATTATGAAAAATTTATAACGATTAAATTGTTACTTGAGTCCTTTTTTTAAAGTAAAATATTTATTTATTTTATACTGCAAAAAAAAAAGAAAGAAAATTTTTCTTTTCAATATATTGCTGTTTACACTATTATTGTATAATTGTAAATATATCTGTTTGTAAAAATTAACTAGGCTATGTATGCATTTCTAATTATTTCGAATAGAATAATATTTTACAAACATTTATTGACTGGTAAAAATGCATTTTAAGTTAGCTCAATGGATACTTAAATATATTTTCCCACTGCCAATTATATATGCATGTGTTCTTTTTGAGTACTAGTCATTTTTTATTTGCTATATTTAATTATGTAATTTGTATAATTATGTATTAATGGTTGTAAATCTATATTATGTACTTAACGATTATCCTTAGTTGAGAGGTAATGAATATTATCTATATCACACATGTTAAGAAACAATAATAATTCGACCATTAAATAGGTTTTTGAAATTTTCATTTATACATAAGAACTAAAATTTTTAATTTAAGTTTAATTACATATACCTTTATCGTGAAATGTACCCTGTCTCCGAGGGCTTTCTTGTAAATATTTCTTTAAAAAAAAAAAGAAAGGTTGTACAAGTTTGTTATTCTTCGTACTTTATATTTATTTCATTGTTTTCACATACCAATGATGTTTCATGTGCATTTATTGAAGAAAATTATTTTCTTTTAATTAATATAAATGTTATTATGTATAATAATAAGAGATTGAAAAAGCAGCTATTTTCTTTTAGTTGTGATTTTCTTATTCATTTTCAAATGAACTCTTTTAACTATTGTTTTGGTAACAATGCATTCAAATTTTCATAAGAAAATATTCCATACAAATGAATGGGAATATATTCCGTTCCCATAGTTATATATATCATAAAGTATATTTGTATGTTACCATTACATGTGTCATAAAAAATAGATTGCATTTTGTAAAAGAATTTACTATTGTACTCATTGGAAGAAATTGTAAGTATTAAAAATTGTATCATGAAAGTGATGTAGATGATGTTGGATTTTCATCTAAAAAATGACTTATTTAATAGAGTTTTGAATGTTTTTTATAGCTTGAATTTGTATATCCCAAAAAAAGTAAATGATTCACTAGTTTTTTGAGAAATGTTCATATCATACATCATTCAAGTAGATGAAAATATAATTCTTATTGGAGATATTGGTGATATTTAATACCTATGCAAGTCAATATTCATTGTTATTTCCAAAATATAATTCTTACTGAATTTTTTCTATTGTATTTGTCTATTGAAGAAATAAAAAGAATGTTTCCTGTTTTGCATTATTTGTACTCCTTCATGATCCAGTTGTAAATTATGTATCCATATTTTAAAAATGTTCACAAGTGTTTCCAACTGTTTGCTTTGTAAATTTTTATAGAGTAGGCCAATGAGTTTTAATTTAAAACAGATTCGATTCCACTCATTCAAGAATGCTGCATTAATTTTGTAGGATTTTTGTTTACATGGTTAATCTTTAATTTTCAAAAATATGTACATCTCATAAAAGTTTTACACTTTCCAAATAATTATTCTAAAACAACATTTTATTAAATTTGTTAAATTTCTTTGATTATAAGAATTCACAATGAGAATGCCTTATTACTGTAAAAACTTTTCAATCTAATTTATCTAGGAATATAAGGAATTTGGAACAAGTCCGATTTTGTACCTTAACTCATTTAATGTTTTTCTCTTTTTGTTTTCTAATTGCTGAATTATTTCTCTCTTCTTTTTATTTGTAACAATATTGTCAGGGGAAATATTGGAATTTTAAAAACCTCTTTAATAATCATCTGTACAAAGTTGCATTTGTGTTTCTTTTTGCTTTATATTTGTAGATAATTATCTTATCTATAAATTGATGTTATTAATATTACTCTTCTCTTAGGGCCGTGGGTAGCCTAGTGGTTAGAGCACCGGACCGGAAGGCCTGGGTTCGATGCCCATACCGCCAAATACCCTCCGAGTACACACGGAGTACGTGCTCGTTAAATCAGTGGGTTCAAAAGTCTTGTGGGCTGAATCACGAGTGCAGGGAACTGGAGAAAATTTCCCTCCAATTCAGTTCCATGCCTGCGTAATGTTCTATCGTCCCTTCGGGAATTTCACCGAGCTAAATCCTACTGTCATCTGTATGGTGCTCAAGGCTAAGGGCGTACATCTAATCCATTGCCACGATGAATTTCGTGTTCCTCGATCTGACTATACCAGACAGGTGGCATGAGCAACATCAACTCTTCTCTTAGAAAACTTCTATTTTTTTACATATTTTATTTTGAATATTCTTTAAAATTAGATATTTTGACAAAGTTCAAAATTACAAGGTTCTTCGCCAAGAACCCTCGTGTTTTTATAATAAGACGTTAATAAACTCACTCACACACTTGACTGTCCTTATGGCAAAACATTTCTTTTTTCCAAACCTTTCCGGAGGGATTTAAATACGTAGGACGAGGTATTGCAGGAGTTCCAAGACTCAACAGACGGCCTTGGCACGCTTTAGAAACGGTCACCTGCGTGGTATGACTTTTGTGCATTTTGTCTTTACCTGTCCCTGCTCATCTGGACTGCTGGGGCATTTCCCTGCGACAGTTGTTTGAAGATCAAGACCTGGTGTGTGACATATGCGGAAAGGTCAAATGGACTTAGTGTAGGCTTTCCTGCTCCAAGGGATTGGAAACAACAACAGGATGAGGTATTGTCCTGTTGTAATATCCAGGGCTGATCATAGCAGGTTTGCAGCGCGTGCACTGCACGCGAGTGATCGCAGAACCAATGGTGTAACGTACGCCCCCGCATTGCGGGTAGGCCCAGGATTCTAGGGGTTCCCTTGCAATTCTTTGTAAGATCTGGCTTGGGGCAGAAAACCTGACTTTGCAGGGAAGCCTCAATGTTCGTTACGCCCACTGGCGTAGCTAGATCTGAGGGGGCCCTGCATCAAAATTCTTTCGGGGCCCTTTTTTTAGATATTGGAGCTCTGTTAGTCTGTAGTTTCATATGTTGGGCCACGTATCACTGATACGGCGGTAGCTACGCCACTGCGCTTACCGCATATAGTTCTATCTGTCAAGCAAATTTTTTTATGAATTTCCTCAAAATAAAAGTTATAATAAGTTGAATAAATTTGCTGAATTTCAAACAGTTACTGAAGAATCAAAAGTTCCGATTTCCCGATAGCATAGCATAGTTTAAGAAAAATATAATGTTGGTGTGCAGTGTGTTTTTCCTTAGTATATTAATGTCTACTCTTTAAACACATCCTTCATTTGATAGCAAGATTTGTGTCAGAGCTGGCAAAACTGCAATAGAAAAGAGGGTTTCTTGCTTTTCAACGCGGCGCATTGTGGATAGATGATTAACAAAAACGCGTCTCAAAAGGGATTTTTTTCTAATGCTGCTGTACGAAAATATCTAATATGGCTAATATTACCTAGTACTTTGGAGTGTTTAAATACAATATGTATTAAGGGAAATAAGGCCGTGTGTAGCCTAGTGGTTAGAGCATCGGACTCCAGACCGGAAGGCCTGGGTTCGATGCCACCAAATACCCTCCGAGTACACACGGAATACGTGCTCGTTAAATCAGTGGGTCCGAAGTCTTGTGGGCTGAATCACGGGTGCAGGGGACAGGAGAATATTTCCCTCCCCTTCAGTTCCATGCCTAAATTGTGGAGGTGGTGTCGCTATCTATCGTTCCTTCGGGGAATTTCGCCGAGCTAATTCGTACTGTCACCTGTATGGCGCTCAAGGCCAACGACAGGCGTATTGCTAGCCCCTTGCCACGATTAATTTCGTGGACCTCGATCGGACTACGTCAGACAGGTGGCATTAGAAACAACAAAACATTAAGGGAAATAAAAAGTTTTCAATTCAATAACATTACAATTTAGAAAAACAAAATAGAAGAAATAACTGATTTTTGTGTCTATTTGCATTTTTATTAATGTTTTACTGTTTATTCTTATACCGGTAGATGAGTTGATAACGGTAACGCACTGGCTTAGCTAGTCCTGAGCTGACCCTGTATTAAAAATTTCCTTGGGGCCTCTTAACATTTTAGAATTGTTTTACTTGCATATGTTGGGGCCCTTGTAGCTTGGAGGCACTGTATCATTAAAACGACGGTAGCTACGCCCCAGCAGCAACGTTAAGCATTAGTCAAAATATGAAAAATTCTCAAGAAAGGCGGAGCGTTAGGTCTTTGCACGCAGGCGGCCGACACTCTAGAATCGGTCGTGGTGATATCCACATTTAAGACTACCAAATGAAAGCCCATCCAGTATCAATGATCCTGATATTGAGTTAAGCTCATACTTCCTCTTGAATGGAGAATTCTTTCGGTTTCACATTCGGTAATTGTTTGTAGTCACTGGGACCGTCAAGGCTAAATTTCTTATCAGAAAATACGGTCGAACCTCTATATTGCATATTTTTCTATGTAACGAACTTTTTCCTGGAACCAAGAACACTTCACGATTTCCTTCGTAAAATAACCTTTCTATAGCGAAGTGCATTTTCTATATAACGAACTTTTTGTTTTGTGGTTCAAATTTTTTTCTCCCTATTTTTAAACTATTTCTGAACATTTCAAGTGATTCTCTCTTAAACACATTTTATGGTGGTCATAAATCTTGAACTGGTTTCATTAGATTTCAACTCGCCGAGAGCAATAGAGTTCTGGACGTTTCATTCAAGAAGTGCAACCAGTAACCCCCATTGTCCAGTTCACTAGAAACATTTTCGATATCCCCTTTCACCCTCAGTGGAGTTGTCTAGTGTCCCAGTGTTCTAGTTATGAAATAATGTATGTTTAATATTACTTGTATGCTTCCAATTATAGAGAGAGAAAATATCCATAAAATGCATTAATTTTAGTATAAAATTATTTTCTTAATATTGAAAATACAGCGTATTTGAAGTTCTTTTTTCTTGTTTTCCTTGCAGTTTTTCTTTCTTTTTTTGATGGCTAAGATATATAAAATAAACATATATGAATTTTAAAAAGAGTGTGAATAATTACTTTTTCAATTCCTACTATTAGCTCACAATCTCTATATATTTATTTATTTATCTGGATGGAATTTTCAATCGTTAATAAAATACATTTTAAAGCGCTCCATTGAGCTGAAATTTTATATACAGGATTATTTTGGATGACAATACAATAATATAATAATAATTAATTGATTAAAACTAATTATTTAAAGAATTACAAATACACAATCACGTTGGCATCATTTTTGGTGACTTAGCGACTCTTTTGGTGACTTGTGTTAAAACTTGAAAAGGTTTTTTTCTCACGTGTTAAAGTATTCAGTTGAAAGGAAATTTATATACACGATTGTTTTCGATGACAATGCAATACTTTAATGATAATTAATAAAAATTAATGACCACTTAATGTTGTGATTCTGTTATATGTATATACATATTTATATTAATTGTAACTATTTAATAAAAAGTAGCTAAAATAAAATTTTGCTTTGTTGATCTAAAGTTGGAATTGACTAAAAAAAATTTTTTTATTACTTGTTTTAATATATAGTGTTTATGAATTTAAAATTTTGTTCTATGTGGTTTATAAAATATATTGAAAGATGAACCTCTATATAACGAATTTTCCATATAGCGAACTTTTTTTCGGGATTTAGCAACTTCGTTAGATAGAGGTCCGACTGTATTATTCGTTTTCCCTCGTCATTCCAAGACATATTGTTAGCCTACTTCATGCTTTCTTCTCAATGATGCTTTAAGAATTTTTTTTAAAAAAATTGTTCAATAAATAATTCGTTTTACTTTATTTGAATCATTGTTTATATTTATGGCCGCATAGAGCTTCATTAACCTATTTTTCTTCTGAAGTAAAAATTTATCTCATTTAACATTAACATTCCCGCGAAGTCCTCAAAGCAATCGTAGATACAACACACTCAAGCCTACTTTGATTCTGATTTGATTTGATTATGTTTTCAAAAATTACTAGAAGATATATTTTATAATGACTCAGTTATGATAATGTGCTAATTTTTTGGGTAGTTTTACAATTTCTTTAAGGTATTCGACTACGTTCGGAGCCGTGATTTTAAAAAAGCGCATGAATAGATAATTTTCATGATATTTAGTGTCACTCAGATTAGAATACATTCATAAAATTGTTTTAAGGACATTTTGACAAAAAATTTTTATTTAAATAGAATATTCTGGCAAAAAATTAACTTAAAATAATCTTTTTTCAAAATGTTCTCCTTTTGTGAAAAATGCTTCTATTATAATAATATTTTGCCTGTATATAGCTCAGACTTCTCTACAGAGGTTCAAATAGAATTTTTGTAAAATTCACATTATTTTCAGAGTTGCCATTAACTGAAATAATTATTGGCGTTTTTTTTCTTAAAATTGCTACCCTCTGTTGTCGTAAAATATGAATAAACCCACTTCTAAGTTATATATTTCAAAAATTCTAGTTGAGCCTCTGTAGAGAGGTCTGAGCTATATACAGGCAAAATATTATTATAATAGAAGCAATTTTTACAAAAGGAGAACATTTTGAAAAAAGATTATTCTAAGTTAATTTTTTACCAAAATATTGTATTTAAATAAAAATTTTTTTTTGTCAAAATGTCCTTAAAACAATTTTATATACATTTTCTAATCAAGGTGACACTAAATATCGTGAAAATTATCCATTTATGCGCTTTTGCAAAATCACGGTTCCGAACGTAGTCGGATACCTTAACTTACACCTGATAGAATTATTAGAAAAATGAATAGTTTCTAATAAAATTTAATCTATTTTTCAATTCCTACTATTAGTTCACAATCTCCCTATATCTTGTTCAAATTTTCAATCGTTAATAAAGCACATTTTAAAGTGCTCAATTGAGCTGAAATTTTGCATACACGATTATTTTGGATGACAATACAATAATTTAATTATAATTAGTAAAATTTAATTGATTAAAACTAATTATTCAAACAGTTACAGATACAGAGCCAAGTTGGCATCATTTTTGGCAATTTAGTGACCATTTTGGTGACTTGTGTCAAAACTTTCAAAGGTTTTTTTTCCTTACATTTTAAAGCACTCACTTGAGCTGAAATTTTCTATACGCGATTGTTTTGGGTGACAATACGATAATTTGATTATGATTAATTAAAATTAATTGACTGAAACTAATTATTTTATGAATTAGATACGATCTCGTTGGCTTCATTTTTACCGACTTGGGTCAAAAATTCAAAAGATTTTTTTCCCCCACATTTTAAAAGCATTCAATTGAACTGAAATTTTATATACTCGATTGTTTTGGATGACAATACGATACTTTAATGATAATTAATAAAAATTAATTGCCACTTAATATTGTGATTCTGTCATATGTATATACATATTTATATTAATTGTAATTATTTCATAAAAAGAGCAACTAAAATAAAATATTTCTTTGTTGACCTGAGTAGGAATTGATTCTAAATTTTTTTTATATATTATTTGTTTTTGAAATAGCAATCTGATCATTTCAAGGTCAATTTTAAATAAACTCGTTAAAAAAATGTTTTATGCCTTATTTTTCAAACTGCACTAATTGGTTAGTGCTCTTATTTTTAACCAACTGTATTCTATCTGACTTGTTAGTCTTATACTTAACATACTGCACATGCATATTTTCTCTTTAATATCATTAATAAACTATATGAAATGATGTCTAAAGAAGATACTTCTTTTTCGTTATTGATTTAATTTTATGATAATGTCTCTCGTTGAAGCAACACTTGTGCTATTGATTGTCTGACCTAGTTTTAAACCAAGAGACGAGGACGACACTGGCACCCCATTCTACAAACTTTCTCTCGTACGTGAAGAGTTGGAGCCTCCACAAAGATTTTACGTGCATCAACCCTTTCTTACGGTGGGTCGCCATTTGCACCAGAATACAAGCTAACAACTTGACAACGCCGCCCACGAATATGTCTCCTTTTTCTTTATTGAAGCCCACGAAGCAATCATTTTAAGTGTTATCATTGTCTAATTATTTTTGTAAAAACAAGTAATTTGCTACGCGTCTCTATTTCTGTTACATATTATATTTAACAAAGGTAGTCATCGTATAAGGACATCCTTTCTAAAGTTATTGAAGTTCTGTTCTATGCTTAGCAATATTTTATGAACGACTTAAGTTCGGTATTTTTCTTACCGGAACAATAAAGAATGGATTCATTGTATTCGTTTTTCTCTATAGCTTCAAATTAATTAATTGGTATTGATTTATTGCGGCGTTAATTGAATCTACAGCTACATTTTTGTTTTGTATTACTCAAGGCTTCTCTGGAAATGCCGTAGTTTTCTTCTTTTCAAAAACCTTCATTTTGTGTTTCCGTTGGAAGAACATTTGCATAATTATTAATTTCCACAATTCTAATTATTTCGATGTTTACCTGTTATATATCTATATATACTAATGTTTATGCTACATATATGTACCAGCCATAGATTATCATTCCATGTTACGAATACTTTTGGATGTGCATAAAATAAAAATATGAACCGTGAAGCTATTCCACCACTGAAATGGATTGTGCGATCGTTTTATTTTATATGTGTCATCTTGCCGGATTCAGAAAACGAATCAAAGCTTCGACGGAATTCAGCTATGGTTTTAGACATTTTTATCGTTTCCTATCTGATTTTTCTGATATGCAGTGATTTATCCCTTTCACTTTTTGAACTGAACACAGCGCCGTTCGGTTTTATTATAGCTGCTCTCAGTGGTGACTTTTGCAGTCTGTCTATCCGTCTAGTTTTAATCTTCAAACGACAATGCATTGCTAGTATGCTCCAAAACATATTCAATCTATATCGAAAACTCGAAATGAGCAACAGAGCAAAATGGTATGGTGGGAGCTTAATCATTGTCTTGACCGCCAGTTGGATCATACCTTTGCTTTTGTTCACGAAAAACATGCTGTTCGTGATCCTGACTGAAGATGGCCTCAAAATATCTCAAAAAACTTTATTTTTCGGAAATCACACTAAAGGAAAATGGATCTTCGGAATCGTTTTTCTTTTTAATATGTTATTGAATCAACAGTTATATGCGTTGCCTGGATTTTCCGTCGGACTTTGCTATTACTCTTACAAGATACTAACAATTATCATTCAAAAAATGGACAGAAATCTGAAAAAGAAAACCGAAATAAATTCACTGTTTGCCTCTTATTTAGAATTCGATGAAAAAATAACTGATTGCATAAAAGAAATTGAAAATTCCTTATCCCTTTTGTTGTTGTTTCTCTACACCTATCTGATATCGTGCATATTTATAGTCGTTACTCTGTTAATTAGATCTACTCCTCATCTGAAGATTACAGAATACATGTTAGTCAACGTTGCTACTTTTATAGTATCTTTTGCAGCCTTCTATACTTTAAGCTTTCAATCTGTCAATGTAAATAAAGCAGCTGTAGAAATCGAACGAACCGTCCACAAGATGTGTTCGAAAATGTCCAGTTCTGTTAATAAGAAAGGAGATGCTGTTCGGTTTTTGTTGTTGACTACCTGCGATACTTTTTCTTCAAAGGTACTGATCACCGGTTGGGGCCTTTTTGTACTCAGGTGCAATTATTTCTTATGGTACTATTATAGCCCAACTCGGTAGTGATACCGACACCAAAACACATTAAGTGACAGTTACAGTGTTGGCGGAAAAAACGTTATTAAACATAAATAGCTTACATTAAGTAATATGTTGAGATAATTTTGGTTATATTAATGTAAAGTTTAATTTTAATAAAATGTAAATGAACAAGTGTGAAATATATAATAAAAATAGTTCATTAGTGAAGTGTAATCAAATGTAATAAATGAGTCTACGAAAATAAATATGTGTAAGAAATATGAAAAATTATATGAGGTTTGAAAGTATACTCTTGAAAGTAAATGATTGCAAAAATACTCTTTTCAAATAAGTATATTATCTAAAAAAAATTTTTTAATGTGCCATGTTTTTACAATGGACTAAAAAGCATAGTTTTTGTTTTCTTTTTCGTTTTCTTCACCTTTTTGTTTTTCTTTTTACATTTCCATACATTGTCATCCACTTCTGATCTAAGGTCCAAATTTCAAGTCTCTAGCTCATCGGGAAGTTAGTTTAAAATCAATTACAAAATTCCATCCGGAAAAACAAGAAAGCGAGTTAATGAAAACATGGTAAAAACCAGAACTTCATTCACTGGTATTTTTTTTTTTTTTAAAGATTTTTTGTCTGTAACAGTTGGGTTTGAAAATATTTATGTAAAAAAATATGATTGTGTATAATAACTTCTGGTAAAAATTAGAAAAATAAACTATGTCAAAAATATGTTTAAATAAACTACATTTAAAAACTATGTCATAGGAGTGCCTTTTTTCCTAACTTTATAAAATGGTTATTATATAGAAGAAAAGAAAAGTTTTGCTATATATATATATATATAATTTCTTTTTATTTAATTAATTCATGAACTTTTATTTTTTTAATGCAAATTTTTTTGTGTTTTTTTCATTATTCAATTCCTACTATTAGCTCACAATCTCTATATATTGATTTGTTTATTTATCTTGGTGGAATTTTCAATCGTTAATAAAATACATTTTAAAGCGCTCAATTGAGCTAAAATTTTATATACAGGATTATTTGGGATGACAATACAATAATTTAATTGTAATTAATAAAATTAATTGATTAAAACTAATTATTCAAAGAATTACAAATACAGCCACGTTGGCATCATTTTTGGCGACTTAGCGACCCTTTTGGCTACTTGTGTCAAAACTTGAAAAGGTTTTTGCCTCAAGTTTTAAATCATTCAATTGAACTGAAATTTTATATACGCGATTGTTTTGGATGACAATACGATACTTTAATGATAATAAAAATTAATTACCACTTAATGTTGTGATTCTGTCATGTATATACATTAATTGTATTAATTGTAACTATTTAATAAAAAGTAGTTAAAAAATAAAATTTTTCGTTGTTGATCTAAGTAGGAATTGACTTAAATTTTTTTTTATATTACTTGTTTGTTATCTAACTGCTAAAACTATAAAAACATTGAAATTAGTCTAGTCGAACTATCGAAAGTGTATGATGAATGCATTGTTTTTATTTGAAGAATCATAGAAATGACTACGGTTTATTTTTTTATCTATTTTGTATTTCTAATTTTCTATTAAATTCATGATGGTCATATGCCAGATACACAATCACGAATTCTCCATTGAACTAAAAACTAATATTTGACTTGTATTTGATGTTCTTGTGAAATTTTCATAAAATTTCAAATTTGATAACTGGACAAAAATGTTCAAATATTCATAAAGTTTTTCAAAATTAAAAAGTGATTGTTTAAAAAACTAAAAAAACACGCTTTTATTGTAGATAGTTTTTTGTTTGTTGTATTTGTATGAACCATGAGCGTTTCCGCTTTAGGATTATAACTTAATCTCTTAGTCGCCAAATCTGGATATGGGAAATCGTTAATCCTGATGATCCTGATCAGGACAATGGAACAAAATTATTGTATTGGCATCGGTCCTTGACAAGTGCGCAAAATTTCGAATTAATATAACTTTTTAAGCTAGATAAAAATCGAGTTCAAAGATTTCGTTGCATACAGGTGAAGCTAATAGAAGAGTGCTAAAAAATCTTATATAAAACGTCTTATTATACTTGATTAATTATTTTAAGTCAAGTACACTTTACTTACCTACGCGCATCATTATTGTTGATAAATATATACTTTTTAAGAGAATCGGTTGCTAGCAAAAGTTGGCAACCGCAAAGTACGTGAATTGATTTGCTGGAAACACGTGGTTGTAGTTATCTCGTGACTTTTACGCCACAGGAATTTAGCCCATTACTCTAATTCCTTTATTCTGATGTCGATGAAATTTATTGTCGTTTGATTCATTTGTGTTTGTAGTGAAACCAATATCAAGAAGAAAATTATGTACATTAAGTAATTAAATTTTAATTCTTAAAGATATTTTAATGAAGAAATTTGTTGCTTGCCTTGAACGAGAACAACTTCTTCAGATCGTGATATATTATGGATGACAAATACAACCAATGAACATTATAAATTATTGGAAATAGTTGAAACAAAAAAGGAAATACAAGACCTAATCACCCCTCATTAAAAATGGGCTAAATTCATGTGACGTCATAGTAACATGATAACTGCAATCACGTGTTTCCAGCCGATCCGTTCATAAATTCTTGTGACGTCATACTCACATGATAAATACAATCATGTGTTTATTGGCCGATTCATGCGCTTCACTGTTGCGATCTTTTGCTTTTAACATATTTGTTATGGAAGTATGTAAACTCAAACTCAGTGGCGCAACAGTCCATGAAGGCCAGGGCCTACTGAGCCCATCCCAATATACGTGACCATTTGATGCTGAGATACATTAGCAGATATCTTGTTCAGGTGGTCAGTCTGAAGCGAGACCCCCAGTGTTTAAGTCTCCAAGCAAGCTTGGCACTCAGTTATCGACCCACTGCAGTAGGGATGAAAGGTTGAGTCGACCTTGCCTAGCCCGGGACCACTGGGCCTTCGTGGAAGTATATACAGTCGAACTTCTATATTGCGAATTTTTCTATATAGCGAACTTTTTCCTGGAATACTGAACATTTCACTATTTTCTTCGTAAAATAACCTCTCTATAGCGAAGTGCATTTTCTATGGAATGAACTTTTTCTTTTGTGATTCAACTTTTGTTTTCCATTTTTTTCAAGTATTTCTGAAAAAATTTCAAGTTATTCTCTCTTTAACACATTTGATGGTGGTCATAAATCTTGAACTGGTTTTATTAGGCTGACTCGCCGAGAGCAATAGAGTTCTGGATGATTCATCCTAGAAGTGCAACCTTTAACCCCCATTGCCCAGTTCATTAGAAACATCTTCGATATCCTCTTTCCTCCTCAGTAGAGTTGTCCCATGTCTCCGTGTTCTAATTATAAAATAATGTGTGTTTAATATTACTTGTATGCTTTCAATTTGTAGAGTTTCTCAACTCCTCATTCTCGTATGCTTTACATTGCGATCTGCGCGTGCGCGAGACCTCCAGCAATTGCGAATAGTGCTTACTCGCGCAGGCACCTAAGATGCAATCTGCGCATGCGTCAGCTTTTCAACTCTAGCGACCCCGCGCATTCAATTCGTTCCGACTTCACTCTTCCCTGGCAGCACACGCGTCCCTCCGAGAGCAGTTACCGAACATGAAATAAAGCAAGTCATCTGAATCTGAAAACATCGCATCGTTCATTAATCATCCTGTCTCCCACAAATTATAGAAAATGTCCTTAAAATTCATTAATTTTCGTATAAAATTATTTTCTTAATATTGAAAATATAGGGAATTTTCGACATTCTTTTTTCTTGTTTTCCTTGCAGTTTTTTTTTTCCTTTCTTTTTTGATGGGTAAGATAAATAAAATAAACATATATTAATTCTAAAAAATGTGTAAGTAATTACTTTTTTCAATATATAGTGTTTATGAATTTAAAATTTGTTTTTTATGTGGTTTATAAAGTATATTAAAAGATGAACCTCTATATAACGAATTTTCCATATAACGAACTTTCTTCCGGGATTTAGTCGGGAGGTCGTTATATAGAGGTCCGACTGTTTTTGTATATATATGTCAACAAAATAATAATACACATTGGTAAATAAAATGCACTTGATTTAAGAGTACACGTATATAAGAAAAGTATTCTCTTTAAAGAGAAGAAGAAAAGTATTCTCTTTAAAGAGAAGAAGAAAAGTATTCTCTTTTTTCGGAAAGAGACTAACATTTTCAAGATGAAATAGTTGAACATTTATACTTAAGAAACTGATAAAAAAGCAAATAACTTTCTTTCCCCTTATACGTACTCAGATAGATGTTGAAGTATTTGGTGATTTATTGAAAGACAATGTGAGAATATTTTTAAAAAAGTGAAAATTTGTATAGACTATCTCATAAGCTCGGTGGGTTTCAAGATACAAGCAGGTGAAAGGCCGATTTTAGCTTGTCCAAAAATTCCGCTACAGCTCCTTTCATGTCTTCCACTATTTCAGCATTGGATGGAGATGACGTCATGGTTGTAATGTCCTTGCATTTGCCTTGGATACAATGCTGAAACAAAACAAAAATTAACTTAAATTAATTCATTTTTGAAAACAAACTGTTCAAACTCTTCAGACACGTATATACTTATATACTTAAATAATTAGCTTGCTTTATCCTAAGTAAAATACTCCTAATATCATTAATCATATTCCAGACTTTTATTTATTTTTTATGTTGTTTTTATTCAATTCTTACTATTAGTTCACATTCTCTCCATATATTTATATATATTTATTTATTAAAATGTATATGTTGTTCAAATTTTCAATCGTTAGTAAATACTTTTCATTTATCGACTCAAGTTCAAATACATTTCTTAAACTTGTAGTGGATGACACTTGATGTTAATACAGTTTGTTCAAATATTAATTTATTAATTAAGTTTAATTTTTTAATTTTAAATTAATTCTGCGTTATTTCTGGAGAAGTTACGATTAGCTACAACAGATGGCGCCATCAAAGTTGTAATTTACTTAAAAAAATTTTTTAAATTATATATATATATATATATATATATTTGTTAGAATTAATCTTGTATACAAAACATTCATTTTAATTTTTAAAAAATCTCTCCCTATTGTTAACATAATTTAACTGCTGATAATGATTTTTTTTTTATGTAAATAAATTTAAAGAAACTGATATTTTGCGTGAGTGAATGTTCATTAACGTCTCACTCTATAAAGCAACACGAGGCCTAATGGTGACGAATCGGCTAATTTTGACCCATGATCAAGTGACGAGCTGGCACCCCCTCTCCCAAATACCACACCCCTTTAACGTGAGGACTTTGAGACATATCATATTTAACGTGCATTAGCCCCTCTTCATTTGCAATAAGGCTTGAACATGTCATGAGTTCTAGCCCTAGTGCCACCGAAGACCCCCGATACTAGGCTAAATCTGCCGAGGCTCAAGGTCCTTTAGTTGGCGAGATGGGGAAATTAGGAGGGAGTGCTAGCTTAGGTGTCATCCTCATAATTTGACCGTGATTCAAAGTTATGAGATCCGTCGTTAATAGTCCTCGAGTTGCTGTAGAATACAGTAGAACGTCATTTATCCGAATCAATTGGGACCGGACACCGTTCGGATACGCGATTGTTCGGATAACCGAATGCGATCCATGCAGTATATGAAACAGGACATTATAGGAATATTGACAATCATCCCAAACCGGAAACGTGCTTGAAGAAAAAGCAAAATAGGTGCAAAATGTCGTAATTTTACCTTAAATGTGGAAAATAATCACTTATTTTTCGCTCTACCATTATACACATTCGTTTTTTCGCTGCAAGGTCTCCGATTCTCTCGAGCAGCAGTAGTTGAGTAGGACAGCACTCTGATTGTTGTTCGTATCACTCCATAGCTGTCTCTAACACGGAAAACGCGTTAGCATTGAATGGACCCTTGCTACTTCCATTGTTGTTGTCCTCGTCTTCATCCGTTTCATCGTCGACAGGGTCGGATTCTGCTTGCATGGAAGTCACAATCTCGTCATCATTTAGCATTTGAAATCCACAGTCTTCTGCATCGCATGCCATCCAGATGTTTCTACATCTTCATCGCATTCTTGAAATCCTGGAATTAATTGGACAAAGTCGGTATTCTCCTCCCTGAGGTCGTCAATGGATTATATTTCCTGCATTTTCGTATGCAGTATATGTAGTTGCAAAAAAAAAAAAATGCTCCGGATATTTGACGTTCCGGATAAACGACGTTCTACTGTACAACTTTAATAAACTCTCATTCATCCCGAGGCCCGCATACAACAGCTTTGGAACAGCAATTTTAAAGATTTCTATAAAAATTTAAAGAGGATCTTAACCCGAGAGCGGTCGCGTGGGGCACAGAGTCACCCCAAGCTCACGAAATCTTTAATTCTGGGAAAACTGTTTATTTGTTACCAAAGACCTTGTCAGTATCCTCCTATATGGCAGTCTTCATGGGGACTAAAATGTATTTGTCACATATCTCCCTCTTTTTTGAGAATGGAAAACGGTTTTTACAATCATAAGGTACTTGGGGTGACTGAGTTCCCTGCACGATCACTTTTGTTCCAAAATATTTTCTATGAACAGGCTACATTTTTGCCCTGTGAAATACTTAGTGGTTTTTATAGTTGCTTATTACGGTTTATAAATGTAAATGAACAAAATATAAAAATATAAACGGGCATCTGCAATTTCTATTGGATGAAGTTGAAACTGATCAAGCAAGGGAAGAACTTGATTAAATAATGGATATTAATCCTGATTGCGAAAGTAAATTTCAGAAAAGCGATGATCGTGAAAAGTTTGAGTTAAAAGGTAAACTTTTCAAATGCTATCTAAAAAACTCCAGCAACAAAGAGATGAAGCCAAAAGTGTACCACAAGACACACTGCACCCTGCTAAAAAGACACAAGCGAGAAAAAGTTCAACATGCTATTTGTTAATCTCATCAAAGGACAATACAACTACAGTAACTTGAACAAAATATGAGAGTTTTGCCTGCAAGTAACATTCATGTCATGTTAGTGAAAAATATCTGTGATTTTTGTCCTTTATTAAAGTAACGCACATTCAAACATTTTAGTTCCATTTGGTTGGATTTTTTTCTGAAATTATCAAAGAAAAATTTAAAAGTCCTTAAAAGTAGTTAAGTATACTTTCTCTCTTCATTAAATTATTCACTAGAGTTACGATTTTGATCGTGATCAATAATAATAATTATAAAAAAAAGAATTGGGATGACTCCGTTACCTCACGTGACCACTAATGTTAGTTCGAGTGCGCCCCTTCACCCGGGCTAAAAATGGATTGATTCTGATGTAAAAAAAAATAATAAAAAAAAACTCACAATCATCTTTAATATATAAATTTAATAGCTATTTCTATTACTTAAGTGTTTGAAAAAATATCTGAATGCTAAAACCCCAGCTAAATAACGAGCCAGTTAAAAATGGAAGAATGGAATTTGCCATAACTTAGAGATTTGACATAAACCAAGCTACATCATACTAGTAAAATAAACTAATCGTATTTGAGTTTATCGAAATGAAACATTTTCGATTTTTAATCAAATTATGTCTGCGGCCTACAAAATTTTTAAAAATAGCTTAATCAAACTACATAAAATAACGAGAAAATAAACTGAATTCTCCAGTGACTATTATACACCATTAAATCTATTTAATGATTTGTTTTGATGTAGGCACAACGTAGTTTCATCAACGAAACGAGATACAGAAATGAAAATGGATTCCTCTGTTTTTCACGACGCTCCTTTCATTATCCTACAAATTACCTACTTTTGAAAACTGAAAACTTATGCTTGAGGAAAATGGGGTCTCTTATTCGAAGGTAAAATCAATCAATCTTTCCCAGATTGGCGAGCGAGAGAGGAAATCTCCAGTGAAGTCTCTGTGGGATGTCGTACTTGAAAAGAGAGTTGAGAGGGTGGATGCCTTAGGTGAGTAATACGCAGACTTACAAGGTCAAAAAGACAATTACAAAAAAGTTACTGTAAGGTCGAGGACCTTAAGATCTTAATTATTTTTTCTTTAAAATATGTTTCTGAGTAATAAGAAAGGTGCGATGAGAGAGACTATAGAAAGTTGAAACGCTTTCTGAAGGATCATCACTTTGCACGTGGGAAATTTTTTAACTTGATATAACTTATTGTGGGTGGGATGTGTTTGCTAAATCATTTTTTTATATTCAGGTAAAGGTTTGTTTAAATGCTCCGGGAGTTCAAAAAGTATGACTATACTTTCAAATATTAATAATAAATAATAAAGATGTTCATTTACGGTTTTTTATTGTTCCATAAAAAATATATTAGGGGTTTTTTACAATGCTTTATTGCACAACTTCAGTATGTGCACTATTACTTACGCGCAACACATCGAGTCTACCCGAAGTGAACATTCTACATTCTGTGATGCATTGCAGGATCAACACACTTTGATTGACTATACGGTACTTGTACTTTTCCTTTCATCAATGCCACTGGTCAGGGCCGATTTTAACCTCTCCGGCTCCCTAGGCACTTCTTATTGCTACGCCTCTTTCTACTATTTCCAAAGCACCCCCTTTCTTCAGTTCTTACCTGCCAGTTTTGATTCGGGAGGGATTTTCTCTTAATTCTCTTACTCTTTTCCCTGTTTTTTTGTTTTTGCTCTTTGGAAAGTCTTCCCATTATCAACCACCTATGGAACCACGGTGTATCGGATTAGCAACCAGCAGCTGTAAGATCTGTCCTTACTTATGCATCAGAGACTTGGCCATTGATTTTACGCGATGAGAAAGTTTTGTGAGTTTCCGAGAGAAAGATCTTACACTGCATTCTTGATGGGATCCAAGTGAATGGATCACGGAGAAGAAGATCTAACTTGGAACTTTACAAAGTTTACAAACAACCTGATGTTGTGAAGTTTGTCAAATTACAAAGACTTAAATGGGCTGGTCATTTGGCTAGAATGAATGAAGATCGTTGCTGCAGGAAAATCCTTCTGGCAAAGCCAATAGGAAATAGACCTCGGGGCAGACCCCCGTTAAGATGGATTGACTGCGTTGAGAAGGACCTAAAAATCTTAAAGGTCAAAACTTGGAAAGAAGTTGCTAAAAGTAGGGATGCATGGAAAAGATTTCTGGAGAAGGCCAGCGCCTACCCAGGGCTGTCGAGCCATTGAAGAAGAAGCTGTAAGGAAAGTATGGTAACATGGTTTGGCCACTCATGTTCATTTCTTACCGAATGACATCATGGACCACACACCTACCCTTCTGTAAATTAGTACAGTAAATTAATAAAATCGTTTAAATTACAGTATAGAGCAGGGGTGGCAAACCTTTTTGGATCAACGTGCCATTTTTTTCTTTAAGAAATGTTTAAGGAGGTATAGACGTGCCATCAAATAATTTTGACTTGTGATTATTGAGAAAGTATAATAAAACTGCATACTAACAACTCAAAACTCTTTAATTACAGCGAAAAAATACATTTTGCACAGTATAGTAGTAAATGTTTTATTTATAAGTATAATTCAAATTCAAGTAACATTAGTGTGAATTCTGTTGTGATATATTAGATGACAACGTATTAGGATTGTAAGATGCTACTTTTACCCAAATGCAAGCTGAATTGAAGTTTTCTTCCTAACGGTTTCTAAGTGAGTCTTTAATGTTATTCATCTCTGAAAATAATACATCGCAGGCATAGGGAGATGAAAATATAGTTAAAATAGCATGAACCAGTTTTTACAAACAGCTAAATGTATCTGGAATCAAATTCCATGTTTCCAAAATTTTATTACTAGCATTTTTACTTATATTGCTTGTTAATCTTTCTGTTTTAATCAATTCCAACTTTCTCCTTTTTTCAACAAATTTTTGAATAAATATTAAATTAGACTGAAAATCAAACAGAATTGCATTTCAAATTTTTCAATTTACAACCAATAGAATTGGGATAAATTCAATTTATTAAATGAAGTCACATCAGGGTACATAAAAAACTTGAGCGTGTTTCCGATAATTCTTCGAACTGAGAAAATTTCGCTGAAGATTGCGACCTATCACTCACGTTTCTCGTAATACTTCACATTGAACTTTGTTATTTTGAATTAAAATGCAAGACGTTTTGATCGGAGGAATGCCCAAAATATTGTGTCGCGTGCGATCAATGGCACACGAGCCACTGGTTCGACATCCCTGGTATAGAGTATACATTATTGTATAAACTGTTATCAACTTGTTAATTATCATCTTTTTCGTCACATATCGCTTTCCTATCTTCTTTTAGACATCCTTATTCTTTCTTAATTTACTGTCATTGTACTTGTACAACAAAGGTTTTATTAGAACTTTGGTCATTGCGAAAATCATTGATAACATCATTATAATCAATTTAAATTGTAATATAATTTTGAGTGCTTAGCGACATGAAACTGTTAAACTTTTCTTTTTCCATAATTGATCTCATTTCAGTTTTTACTCTCTTAAGGGCAGAAATGCTACTCTTATGACTCGCTAGGTGATTTTACATTCGCTTTAATTTTAATTTTTTTTTCTCTTTTTTCGCCCTCCAATTTTTTGCACCCTAGATACGTGCCTAAGTGGAAAAGCTGCCTAGCGGACCTGCCCCTACTTAAAGATAAGTACACAATGTTTTTCACGTATCCCTACAAGAAGTCCAAAAGTGTTATGTTTAGAGATCTAGGTGGCCACGGTATTGGATTTCCTCTTTTCATCCATTGTCCGGAAAACTTTTTTCACTTTCAAACTCCGGTGGGGTGGCGTTCCCATTTACGCTGCACATGAGTTGCAGATTTAAATTCGATAAACTATTCTACAACTTGCGCTTGTTCTTTCGGTGCAGCCATTTTGAAGCAAGAATGTTGCAAAATGTAGACGTTGCACCATCTTGTTTGCATTTCACCAAGCAGAAACTTTAATCTTTCCTTTATGAAACGTAAAAAACAGAAAGAAAAAAAAATCTTTTTTTGTTTATTTTTAATTAATTTTTGAATGTGTAGTCGTATTTTTCGGATACCCTATATTCTAATTGCTTACTAAGGTATGTGGTATCATTACTAATGACAAGTGGTGTACAGAAGGGTAGGGTTTGGGGGTAGAAATTCCTCCCATATGCAGAGAGACTTTTTTTTTTATTTTTTAGCTCAACGATTATGTCTCGTTGCTTTCATTAATGTGTTTTTTAAAGTGTAAGCCCCTTTTATAAGTAGTTTGTGCACGCCACTATTAATGACTAATGTAAGAGTCACGAAGTCCAATCTCAAAAGAAAGAGTTTTAAAGTGAAATCCATTTACTTTTATTAGAGATATTAATCAATTAGATCAAAATAATATTACTCATTTTTGTCTACATCATTTCAATGAAACTTTGATCACGCCATTAGCAATATAACAAAAGAATCTGAATAGAATGAAAGAACTACATCGCTATAGATTTATCCTATTTACCCCCATCCCTTTAAATACCAGCTGCTGGTCGTTAAATTGAACGAAATTTCAAACCCTCACTTGGTGTGACGTGGAAGTTGGGAGAAGAAAATATTAGATCCTGTGTCATTCTTGTCGCTCGACTTTGGCTCAAAATTACGAATTATATAATCAACTAGCCTCTTTAAGTTCTATTTCGACTTCAGTAAAACCAAATCTATCTTATTAAGTTTATTGTTACGTTGAGAGAGAGAGAGAGATCGAGGTTCGAGGATTTTATGCAAATCAGTCACAAAGAACAAGACAATTCTTCAGGAGCGATGGAAATTCATTGTCGAAAAACAATCCTTGAAATACAGGATACAGTACTCAAATTTGTTGAGTAAATCTCAGAAGGCCTTCACACATTCTACGGCGTTCAGACACAACTATCAGTGTCTAAAATACAGGTATGTTAAAGATATGCAAGCACGTGCTCATCCTACACAACAGCCGAAGCATTTACTAATCGCTGG
Source organism: Trichonephila inaurata madagascariensis (assembly GCA_019973955.1). Taxonomy (NCBI): domain Eukaryota; kingdom Metazoa; phylum Arthropoda; class Arachnida; order Araneae; family Nephilidae; genus Trichonephila; species Trichonephila inaurata. Next base: position 34,130 of record BMAV01018765.1, on the reverse strand, counting down.
TCGACTCTTCACGGTCAAAACAAGACTCAGTTTTGGCGGCCAGCTGCCTATTTATACGCCTCAAGGATCTTTCGAGAAAAATTTGCTTGCGTCATAGATTGGGATATTAGTAAATTTCTCGTATTATTTCCAGAAGAATACCTGTGATCGCCAACTCACCAAAAATGGTCACCAACATGATCACCAAGTCGCCAACATGGTCGCCAAAAATGATGCCAACTTGGCTCTATCGCCAAGATTTCGTCAAGTTTCCATTGAATCATCATTATAATGCAAGGAACGTTGTAGCTTGCGAATATGAAAATAAATACAACATAGAGTAATATAAGCGTATTACATACCCAGATATAAATTATTTACACTATTTTATAAATTCATTGCCCAAAATTCGTAACATTATGTTTTAACAATTGCAATGATTTATATTATTTTTGATTTAAAATATTTGCATTTTTTTAGAGAAGTTTTTCATTAGCAAAAGCAAGGTAAGAGTTCCCTTGCTTGCTTCAATTCATGGTTTATGTCAACCAGTAAGAAAATAATTTTTTGCACAAAAATAAAAAAAAAAAACCCTAAAAACTCAGAGGTAGAAAAATCAACACTAAAAAAAAAGACTGTTGACTATGAGTTATTTCCATCACAGTATATGAATGACATGTACAAACGATGCGTGATGAAAATCAATAAATAAAACAATGGGTTATTGAAAATAACGGTAACTAAAGTGTCGTTTATGTGTTTATTTATTTATTATTGGCATGCTAAAAGTAAATCAAAAGAAAACTTAATGGCTGTTTTACTTCTAAAGCTGTAAAAAAGTTTCTTGTCTCGAAAACAAAAAGAGACTGAGTGAGAGAGTATAGCTAAAATATTTAGGTGCAGAGATTTTATTTTCAAGTAGTGGTTGAGGAGAAATAAATTTCAGTCCAACCGTTCAGTGTAAAATATTGAATAATAATTTTATATTAATTAATTTTAGTTATGTTAATGTAATAAAATAGCACAAAATTTATGTTTGTTTTTAAATTATGAATCAGTTAAAATGTATTACATATATACGAATATCAGTTTGTCCAAAATTGTTTGGTTCTAAAATTAAATGTCGTTAACACGGATTTTTCCGTGAACTGGGGGTCTTAAACAGGGACGTCTTATGACTCGTTGAGGCCCTGGGCCCCTATCAAAAAGTAGGCCCTACCTGAGATCTTGAAGTAGACAGTATATAGCGTGTATTGTCAAATACTTGTGCAAACGGTAATTTGAAACAAATAAATGTGCATGACTCACAATCTCAAAAACCTAGGCACAAACTGGCCCGACCGATATGGTAGTGAATGAATGTTTATGATATTAGGCCTAGGCCTAGACATGGACAACAGTCATCAAATAATAATACAGTCTTACCATTTTTCCCAGTTGACATGCAGTTCGAAATTCTGTGTTTTTTAGAGAGAATACGTTCGAGATTAATATTTGACTATTAAAATTACCCGAATCATAATCTTATTAAGACAGAGTCGAGAATGAAACTAGTCCCCCACCTAGGGTGAGGCCCCGGGCCCCTTTTGGTCCATACCTTAAGACATCCCCGGTCTTTATTCTATCAAATACCAAAATGTGGAATAATGGGAGGAATGGATGTAGCTTATTAAATTATGAGGTATTGATTTACGTATTATCGTCAATAATTTGAAATCAGAAGATTTGTCGTTAATAGTCTATACCTTTTTTGTAACATAATTTTAATTTTAAAAAAAATATCTGTACGCACACACATACCGCAATAAGAAAATGCATTCGATTTACTGTGTTTTTTTTTCAATTCCTACTATTAGCTCGCACTGTCTATATATTTATTTATTTATATATTTGTATATTTATTTATTTATCTTGGTGGAATTTTCAATCGTTCATAAAATACATTTTAAAGCGCTGAATTGAGCTAAAATTTTATAGACAGGATCATTTTGGATGACAATACAATAATTTAATTATAATTAATAAAAATTAATTGATTAAAACTAATTATTTAAAGAAGTACAAATACAGCGACGTTGGCGACCCTTTTGGCGACTTGTGTCAAAACTTGAAAAGGTTTTTTTCTCACGTGTTAAATCATTCGGTTGGACTGAAATTAAAAGGACAATACGATACTTTAATGATAATTAAAAAAAACTAATGACCACTTAATGTTGTGATTCTGTCCTATGTATATACATATTTATATTAATTGTAACTATTTAATAAAAAGTAGCTAAAATAAAATTTTTCGTTGTTGATCTAAGTAGGAATTGACTTAAAAACTATTTTTTTATGTATTACTTGTTTAAGGATATTTCATAAAAATTTTGTAAAGAAGTTATTATAAAACAGCATTAATATATCCCTATTTTGTAGATCATTAGTTGATATGGGCCCAAAGACCATGGTTAAAGAAACGTTTTGTACAATGTAATAAATCTATATTTTAATAAAAATCACTTTTGAAAAAAAACCGAAGAAAAAAGTAAAGTCGTCTACCTTAATGAAATAGTAAAATAAAGCCTTTCATTGCATTTTTTCTAAGAAAAATTAGTACCACCTAACAGTTGCTTACTTTTCCAGTTCCACAAGAGCTTCCTTCAAGAGCAGGGTGAGCGACAGATGCCCAAAGACCAGATACGCACCAAAGTTCTCGACATACGTTCTGCAATCGAATAACAAATATTTCATTTAGATGACAAATACTTTGAAATAATATCATTCGTTTATAAGTATCTTTGAAATCTAAATTTTTAACACTCTGTGAAACAAAGAATCAGCTTGGTTTTTATTACAGACCGAAAACTCATCATTTAATTGATAAATATACCCTCAATAAAGTTTTGGTTTAAAAAATTGCACAAAATATTTTTCATCACATTTAAAAATATTAACCGCATTTATAAGATAACTTTTTTCACTAATTATGTTATTTGTTTAAAATAATCAGCATAAAAACATTTGAAGTATTAGAAAATATATTTATTATTTTCTCTCCCTCTCCCTCCAAATAAATACGAAAATATGACAATGAAAGATAAAATGACGACAAAAAAAATGCTAAGTTGTTTTAAAAAGAATATTCCTTTGAAAAAAATGAGGTAATAATTGAATATTAGGTTGGGGAAAAAGAAATCCATTATTTTTTCGGTAGATGACTGTAGTGTCGATATCTCGTGAAGTATCGTTCAAACAATTTCAAACTTATGCTAGTTGTCAAGATGACATTTTGCACTAAAAGAATTATTTTGCTTTTTTTTTTGGTCTATTCAGTTGTGAGTTTTCAGTGTGAGTCATTTATTAGGAGTTGCTTCCGCATGGCCAAACACTAGATTCAGATCTCTACTGTCAACAACTGGACCGTTTGAAGCTAGCGATTGACTAGAAATGGCCAGAATTGGCCAACAGAAGATGTGTAGTGTTCCATCAGGACAACGCCAGGCCACACACTTTTGTAGTCACTCGCCAGAACCTCTGGGAGCTTGGTTGGGAAGTTTTAATGCGTCCACCATATAGTCCGGACCTGGCACCAAGCGATTACCGTCTTTTTCTCGTATTGCAAAACTTCCTGAGTGATAAGAAATTGGGATCAAGAGAAGATTGTGAAAATCGATTACTAGATGTTTTCGCCAATAAGGGCCAAGTCTTCTATGAGAGAGGCATTATGAAGCTACCTTTAAAATAGCAACAAATTATGCAACAAAACGGTGCATATTTGACCCAAATCGGACAATCGGAAGCATGTTAAATAAAGTCTTGATTTTCATGCAAAAATAATGGATTTCTTTTTCTCCATCCTAATATTTCAAATTACTTAGTATTTACTATAACACACACGCACATATATACTATCCTTTACCTCCTCCCCCCACTTCGCTGGGTACTTCATGATGTCTTACGAATATATTCTATTTATATATAAGTATAAATTATTGATATCTAAGTCTAAGCACTAAGCGTTCGGTTGAACTGAAAAACATTCTTTTAACTCTCATCTCTTGATTTAAAAAGGACAGGACTTCTAAATAATAATTTCTAAAATTAAAGTAGAATTGACTTTAAGCTCTCTGATTATCTCTTTCCCCAAAGTAGATTTCTACAAAACATTTATAGTGAATCTCTACTCACAAAATAAATATGATTGCCGAATTTCAAGTCTCAATCTAACTGATCAAAAACGGAAATCCCTTTTGAGAGTCGATTTCCGTAATACCCATTCTTAACGGATTTCAATTGAAGAACAACAACAAAAAACGTGTTCGAAAAAAGGAACCCTTTTTTTTTATAAATACGCTCCTATAACTCCCCTCTCCTCCGTAGGGATCGATTTCCGAAAAATCCGTTCTTAGCAGATCTCTATTCTACTAAAGAAACATGCTTTTCAAATTTCAAGTTTGTGGATCTCGTGGTCCAAAAACAGGATTTTTTTTATCTGTAACACCCCTTAACCCCTTGCAACCCCCCTTGGAGTCGATTTTCGTAAAACCAGTTCTTAGTTGAACTCTACTCCCTTAAAGAAATATGTCTACCAAATATGCAATCCGTAGGTTTAATAGTTCCAAATCGGGAATATTTATTTATAACATCCCTCGCACCCCTTCTGGGGTCGATTTTCCCAGAACCAGTTCTTAGTTGAATTCTATACTTCATGAATACAGAATTTCCAGTCTCTAAGTCCAATAGTTCCTGAACGGAAATATTTATCTGTAACGCCCTTTAACACTTCGCAACCCTTGGGTTTCGATTTTCGCAACACCTCTTTTTTAACAGATCCATGTTCAATGAAAGTAATATGGCAACCAGTCTTCAAGCAAGCAGATCTAATAGTTCCAAAACGGAATTTTTTTGCAATAACGCTCCTTTAACCCTTCGCAACCTTCTCCTTGAGGATATACTTTTGCAAAACGTCTTTTGTTCGGGATCTCTACTCTTTGAAAGGAACATGCTTGCCAAGTTTCAAATCTGTAGATCTAATAGTTCAAAAAGGGAAATGTTTATCTATAACGTCACTTTACCCATCGCAACCTCCTTAAGGTTCAACTTTCTCAAAACGCTTTTTTATCGGGTCTCTACTCCAAGAAAGGAACACGCCTATCAAATTTCAAGTCGGTAGGTATAGTAGTTCCGGAGATATCGCGATGAATGACTGAGGTTTTTTTATGTGTGTGTGTGAGTATTAAATGTTATTTCAACAAGAATTTCAAGAGTTTCATATGTCTGTTATATTATTAAAGTAAAACTCTCTTCTATGGCAATTTGCTCTTTATTCATGCCATAGTCATTATTTTATTACAAATCTAAAACTTGTTTGAAATAAATTTTAAAATACAGTAATACCCACGACAGGTGGGACTGGATGATAATCGCGTAAGTCGAATTCGTGAAAGTAGGGGTATAATTTCACAAATAAATATTAATAAATTATTTTTAGTTTGGTTTCAGAGATTAAAAAAAATTAGGGTTTAGAAAAAAAAAAATACTTGACAAAATATTAGATAGTACAAAATCGCAAAGAGAAGTTATTTTCATCTAGAAAGTTTCATAAAATCTAACAAAGTGTCTGCTGGCTCAAAGATTTTTTTTTCTCTCGCAAAATTTCTTAGCATATTAATTTTGATGTTCCTTGTTTCGTTGAAAAAAATGCGTTCTTCGTTTGAGTCTATATACAACCTTTGACAATAAAGTTCGGTGAATGAAGTCAGAACTGCTGATCTAGAAACACTGGCGAAACAAAACGCTGTACATGCGTAGCTTCAGGTGTTAACCATCTGTCCCCACCGTTGTACAGTTGAGTGTCCTTTGTGTTCCATGTAATACTTGTTTTACAAAGTGCTCGTTCAGTGCGTTGGTTCTTAACTGAGAACAGGAAAATGAAGGAACAAAAGATTAATTTAAAAGTTTTGTTTTAAGCTTTGTAAGACTTCAAAAGAAACTTAAGCGATGCTGGTTCGTGTTCATGAAGATCAAGCACTTTCCATGAAGTGTGTGTACGAGTGGTTCGCCCGTTTTCGGGGAGGTCGGGAAAGTGTTTCTGACCAAACCCGTAGCTGAAGACCGGCAACCTCTGTCAGTGACGAAAACATTGAGAATGTCAGGAAATTAATCACGAAAGATCGTCGATTAACTGTGTGCATGACAGCTGATGAACTGCAGATTAACCGTGAATCCGTGCGACAAATCGTTACCCAGTATTTAGGGATGAGA
>BMAV01018764.1:174299-200460 GCA_019973955.1 Trichonephila inaurata madagascariensis | reverse complement strand
AACTAAAAAAATAATTATGGTTTTTTTTGTTAAAATTTCCCCACTCTGATGTATTCAAATATAAAAAAACCATTTAAGTTAAATATTTCAAACATCCTAGTCCAGACTCTGTACAAAGATCTGAGCAATGCATAGGCAAAATATTATTATTATAGAAGCATTTTCCATAAAAGGAGAATGTCTTAAAAATAAATAATTCTAATTTCTTTTTTTTTTGCCAAAAAATTGCTTATAATTAATTTTTATTGTAATAATATGCTTAAAACAGTTTTATACGTGTATTCTAATATAAGTGACACTAAATATTTTAAAAATATTCTTGTTAGCTCTTTTGCAAAATCATGGTTCCGATCGTAGGTTGATACCTTAAAAAGAAATAACTTAAATTTTTTTTATATGTTTATTTAACGTAAAATTTTATTTTAAACTTCAATTATATATTTATTTCATTTCACATATATTTATAATTGTTTTAATTAATTTAATTGGTTTTTAAAAGTTTGAGATCGAAACACACACACACACATGCATGTGTTTACCAATATGTACATATATATGGACGCACGAAAACAGACATGTACAAATAATAAAAAGAAAGAAGATTTGTTATTTACTTAAAGGAAACACATACAGACAGTCAATCAAAGGTTATTTATTCATTTTTTTCTTCATGTACCACAATGTACTGGATTTAATTCTGGATAAAATGTTTACTTTTTAAATATCCACTAGCTTTGATTCTGAATTTAGAGCAACAGATTTTTTTTTATTTGGAAAACATCATGTAAATAAAATGGTATCGCTATATAATTCCCTGAATTTTTTAAACATGACAGCACTCTTCAACTTGTCCTTAACAGTTAATTTTTTCAAAGCCTTTCACATGTCACTGTCCCATTACAAACTTAAATTTTCCTCATTGCAATTAACACTGAAAAAAAAAGAATTCTTAACTGTTATTCTAAATGGCGAACTCGAAACAACTCTTACCTGAGATTTTGTTTGATTTCAAATGCCTGGTAGTATCAATTACAAATATTCTAGAACTAAAACATATGTTATTTTGTAAAATAATAGATGCACAAAGTATTCAATTAGTTATTACCTATTTACTTGCGAGACAATATCAGATTTTTATCTTTTGTTAAAATTTGTTTTCGGCATGTTAAATAACTTTCCGCATCAATTTAAAAGTTTTCTGCATTCAGAGTGGCATATTATTTTCACTATGAGCAAAAAAATCGCATAATTAATATATATTTATTCAACTGTATTTTTGTATTGTTGATTACTTCCATTTAAATGTGATTTTGTTTTCGTTTTAAGAACGTAATGATAGCAATTATGAATCTTTCAAAAGATAAATAACAACACAGATATCACATATGTATATATAATACTTTAAAAAAAAACAGCAACAAGGAAGCAAATATATTATGATTTTTTACATGTACTGCTTTTCCTGAAATCGACTGGACTTAAATTTTGGCAAAGGTTTTTGTTTCACTAGATATATACTTTGGTCTCATAATCTTAAGTAATGTACTTTGCGTGAAATTTTAAACACATTTTTACTGTTTTTACGTAACACACAACAGCTCAACTAGGACATAGTTGATCTCACAGATCAACAGAAAATGTAACGGATTCGACAATTCCCCCTAACTGACTGAGAGAGAAAAACTCTCAGACTAATCCTAATCCTATGGCTAGTAGCAGCTATGCTGCTTATATATAGTCAAGTAGCGCGATACCTATCCACTTTCGTACTTCTTTGTGCTGTGCTGTGTTGTTGTTTCAAATCCCTTTGGAGCAAGAAAGCCTACACCAAGTCCATTTGACCTTTCCGCAAAAGAAGGTCACAAGCCAGATCCTGCTCATCAAACAAATGTCCCAGAGATATGCTCCAGAAGTCCAGAAGTTGAGCAGAAGAAGCAGGGAGAAAGCAGTGACAGATATATAAAGACTTTACCCCCTGCATAAAGTAGTATGAAAATCAAATAAATGCTACTGGTCTATGGCGACGGGTATTATGGAGTTTCCTTTTTGGTGAGTAACCACTTGGGCGGAAGACTGATTAAATCTTATGCCTGTTTTGTCCCCGGAAGGTATTTTATTATGCTTCTATCACTTACTGAAAATCCAATGGTGCAGTGGTTTTTAAACTGTGCTCCGCAGACCCCCTAAGTGTCACCATTGCCTATCTAGGGGGTCCACGAAGGTCTCACAATTAATGTTAAGATTTCCCTCTTTTACAAACCCTGAACGGCATCGTGAAAAAATTGAAACATGCGTTATCCTAGACTAAATAACTTAATTGCCCCAATGAACAAACTCTACTAGAACATTTATTTCGTTCAAGAATATTGTCATTGAGAGATGTTCAAAATTTTGGGGGTCCGCCATGTAAGGCTGATACATAAAAGGGGTCCGTGGAGATCGAAAGTTTAAGGACCGCTGTAATAGCGTCATTTCCCGATCCTTCATCTGGGGACGCGCCTTGTAGGGGTTAGAGTCTCCCCATGGGTAGATAGGTACAGGTGTGTGCTGTAAACGTCTGTTTAGAAATATTAGCGTATACTAGATTGTCATGTCATCACTGCTACATCAATAATTTAAAAATTAGTAAGGAGAACGATTTCACTAAAATAGTCACTTCTTGAGGGTAGAAATGAATGTTTCTACGTCGTTTTTGTATTTTTAAAACAAGAGCTTTTGTTTTTGGGTCTGAGAGTATAAACCCCGGCCTAAGTCGGTGGATTTTCATGATGCAGAAAATCGACAGCGGCCATTGTTATGATGTAAAAGATCCCTAGAATGTCTGTTTGGCTTAGGTGCTCTCCCAAAAAAATAAAACCTAGTACAGATTGGCATCGTCAGAGCTTAGGTGCCTCCATCTTGGAAAGAAACTGGGAGTCCAAATTACTTGTGGGAATTGGTATCGCCTACATGGTGCCGCTCTAAAAAGTGATACCAGCTCCTGGGGAATGTTCTATGTCTGTGTTCATAGCCCCATTAAGGGGAAAATATTATTATTTGTTTTTGGTTGCTGTTCTACGGATTTGCTGCCCTCGATAATTTGCCGAGTTTTGGGGTGGTAGTCTTTCTCAAATGCTGGTTTTATAGATCTAAATTCTTGCTTGGTGAGTTCGGCTTTCCTTGGAAAAAACAAAAATCAGCCACAGTGATGATAAAAGTCCTTGTTAGGGCTTTTTTACAGATCACTATATACAGAGAGATTACATAAAATGCTACAAAAAATTAAAAAAGGGAATCAGATTGCTACTTTACTATCTAAAACTAATTATTATATTTAGAAGGTCTCACGCGATAGCTTTACTCCAAGTTCCTATTTAGTTCAATCCACCCTTAAGAATTCCTTTAATTTTGATTAAGATTTGTTTTTGTAAGTTTTTCTATTCTAATCCTTTTAAGAGCAATAATCAAATTGTTACTGATATTTTAAATACCCCTTTTAATAACCAGAATTCAATTTTACTTCACATTGTCTGCTAGACTTCGCCATTCATTTCTGCTTTTTTAAGGCATACCACTGGCCGCAGTTGTTGAGTGGTTATGTTCGCGAACTCGTGACCGGCTTTGTTGAGTCGCGGACTTGAAACTACTGAAGACCTGCGTCACTTGACCGGGGTTCAAATTTCCCTCGCCATTAGCCCTCTTGTTGCTTCAGATTGCGACGTAAATTAAAATCGAATCAAAGTATACTAGACTTCGAGGCTGCATTCCAAACTATAAGAAATAATTAATTCTTAATGTCTTTTGGAAGCCTACTGGTTTTTTTTTCTAGCATTTCCCTGATTCCTCTAAAATAACAGGTCGTCGTTTTGGGTTTGATTACTTTTTAGTATGAACTCACAAACACATGTCCTGAAACCTGTCATCAGAAGATTTTTCAATCCGTAAGGAAAACAGTAAAGAAAATTAACCAGTTACTTCTGCATATCTAACCGACATCCCACTGTATTTTTTCAACCAACAATTACCTTTTTTTTATACTTCAGGTGCCTACCTGTATCAATTATAACCTTACCAGAACTCAAAACCACAGCCGTTTTTTTTTTAAAAACAAACAAACAAGTAAATGGAAAACTAACCTAACTACTACTTTCATCTTATTGAAAGTGATAGATGCTTACAGACGAAAGGAAGAAACTCCACCAAAAAAAATAGAACGAATAAACGGTCACGTGAAGCGAAACGAAACAACGGGGCACCTCACGTGACCAGCCTCTGTCAAATTCCGAATCTCGCGGACCTACAGCCCCAAGGCATTCCATCTGCTAAATGGCTGCAGAGTTTCTGTACGAAATGAATTTTTTTTTATTATTGTTGTTGTGTACTTTGGCATCGTAATCGTTACAATTTCTTCCACCTCTCCCCCTCCGGAGCAAACGGTGTTTCTGTGTTAGGCGGAAGACAACTTTCTCTCTCTGTCTGTTGGCAGATCCTCGCCTTCACTTTCACTTTTGACGGTGCATCGGTGAAGATTGTCACGCATTCATACTCAAGGCGTTGGAGATCACTTCCTTGTAGTTTTACTCTCTCTCTATTGGGTTTTGAAGGTGAGACGCTTTTATCTTTATCCTTGATGATGTTTTGTGATAATGAATATTATTCGGAATGAGAGGGATTAGAGTATATATATTTATATATTTTTTAAATAAAATAAATGTTAAAAATAAATTTAAATAAAATTTCTTAACCGTATTTTATTGGTTTGAAATATACAAAAAAATCTGTACAATATCTGAGAAATATATAATTTCTTATATGGAATCGTATTTACCATTTAATTGTATCTGATGATCAGAAGCTTTGAATTTCTCCTTGATGATGTTTTGTGATAATGGATATTATTCGGAATGAAGCGATTTAGAGTATTTATATTTATTTCTTAGTAAAATAAATATTAAAAATAAATTTAAATGAAATTTCTTAAATGTATTTTATTGGTTTGCAATATACAAAAAAAAAAATCTTTACAATATCTGAGAAATATGTAATTCTTTACATGGAATCTTATTTACCATTTAATTGTATCTGATGGTTAGAAGCTTTGAATTTATCCTTGATGATGTTTTGTGATAATAGATAGTCGTCATGAAATGATGCGTTGAGTAATTATAATTTTTTCCAAAATAAATGTTAAAATATTTTTTTTAAAAAAAAATGTATATTTTAATGTTTTAAAATATACAAAATATTGCATTACAAAACCTGAGAAATATAATTCTTAATATGGAATTGAATTTATCATTCAGTTGTGTCTGAGATCATTAGAAGCTTTGAATTTATCCTTGATGATGTTTTGTGATAATGAATGTTATTCGCAATGAAATGATGTTGAGTATTTATATAATTCTTTTACAAAATACATGCTAAAATAATTTTAAATTATTTTTTTAAAAAAAATTGCATTCAGCTTTACCTCATGATTAGAAGTCTTGAATTTATCCTTGATGATGTTCTATGATAATGGGTATTATTCAGAATTAGGCGATAGAGTGTTTATATTTTTTACAAAATAAATGTTAAAATAATTTTAAATTAAATTTTTAAGTGCATAGTTTAATTTTTTAAAATATTTCATTACAAAATCCGTCAAATATATTTCTTTATATAATATCTTATTTGCCGTTTAAATTGCATCTGATGATTAAATACTTTCAATTTGTCCTTGATGATTTTTTGTGATAATGGATGTTATTCAGAATGAAGTGATGCAGTATTTATATTTTTTTACAAGATTAGTGATTAAAATTGTTTAAAATTAATTTTTTTTTAAAAAAAAGAACTTAAATTATTTAAATTATACAAAATATTTCATTACAAAATCATTGATATATGATTCATAACATTGAGTCATACTTATCATTCAGTTGTATCTAACGATTAGAAGCCTTGACTTTATCCTTGAGGATGTTATTTTTGGTAATGGGTGATGTTTAAGATGTTTAAGAGAAAAGGATGTCAAATATTTATTTGTAATGATATTCCACTCTATTTGAATTTTTTAAAATTTAAAATATATACTAAAAAACTTTATAGGGTTAAAGAATTTTAATTCTACGTCTTATGAATTTTTGGTAATCACTTTATAATAATGAGGAGTTTCTAGTTTAATTTTTGGCAATAGACAGTGTTTAGGAGTATATTAAAAATATTTTTATTTTGTTTAGTTTTATGTTCTAACGTCAAAAAGTAATTAAATAATTTTAATTAATTTCTTTCTTTAGAACGTTGTGTTTTGGTAATAAATTATATGGGGGGAGTATGTGAATTTTAAAATAGTATTTAGAATTCATCTTTATTAATTGTTTTCAATCAGAGAATTTGTCTTTAAAATTAAAACTTAATATTTGAGATTTAGGATCTTCAAAATAAAATTTTGCACAATATTTGTAAATTTCTTCCAGTGAGGTCGTATGCTCCTTTTCTATGTTGTTTTCTGATTTTGGAAATTTAAAAGGTCAACTTAAAATAAAAAATGTGCTTAAGTTCTGAGGTATATAATTATTAAAATAGAATATTTTCACTTATTCAACGATGTGGTGAATACGTTTATATTTATCCTTGAAGAACCTACATATTGACAAATATTGATGATTTAAGCAAATCTTAATTGGTATAATTTCTGAAGTAGATTATTTAAAATATATGAAAAGAAAAAATATATTTAAATAAAAATCCGCATCGAAATATTAGTATTAAATGCTGTTGTGAATTAGATCTTTTCGATGCAAAATAATATTGTGTGTGTTAGTGTGTTTTGCGGTAATATACTTTATGACTATTCTCATCATTTCAATTTCTCGTTTGAGATATATTTCTTAATGTGTTAAGAATTGAAGGGAAAAAAAGCAAATAGAATAAAATTATTATCAGTTAGAGTAATAGTGTTAAAAGTAATACGAAATATTTTGTAATAAAATGTATTATGATTCGAAAAAATCTATAAAATTTTAAGCTAACATTTGGTATATAATTTATAAATCTACGGAAAAAATTAGAAATGTATCTTTAATTAAAACTTTGAGAAATATTTTTAGATAAATGTAAAAACTTTAAAGAAATCCTTTTTTTCATTCATGTATATTTAAGATAAATATTACTAAATACCGTATCGATTATTCTATTTTAAATTAAAAGTTTTATACAAAATTTACAAGAAAAGGTTAAATAAGATTATGAAATATAATACAAAACTATATGAAATACTTGTTAAAGCAAATAATGTGAATTAATGAGAGACTTCGTTTGTTCTGAAAGAAACTAATATAATTTAATTAAATGAATATTATGCCATCAAAAATTCAAATTCTAAAAACGTTAATCAAATAGTTTACGATCTTTGTCTCAATTTTTAATTTTTCAGCAAAACCATTTTTTTTAAAGTTAAAACATCACTTAGAAATTATTTGAAGTTATGAATGTTTATACTATTAATTTTCTATTATTGGTCTTTTTCAGCCTTTTAATTTTGAGAAACCGTCAAAAGTCAGATTCTTTGAAGCTTTAATCAGATCAGTCTTCCGTCATATCGCAAAAACTAAGTTCCAGTTAACCTCAGTTTCTAAACACAAGTGTATTCCAAAGCCTTGCCATCTGAAATTCAAGAAACAATGTCCTTTCTATTCAAAAACAAAGCTTTGGCATATCTTATTCGATTCTTGCGCCGACTGATAGAAATTATTACCCGATTTGTGTTGTTTCTCAAGTATTGTGGACGTGCAAAGAAGCTAGCAGACATAGAAGATCCAATTCTACTGGAATCAGCTTGCAGTTTGGCAGCTAAGATTCGCAAAGGAGAGGTAAGTGTAAATTCGAGAATTTAGGAAAAACCATAACAAATATTTTTTATACTATTTTTTTTACAAGGAAATAAATTATTTTGCGCATTCAAGAGATTTTAAAGAAGGAAATGTTTTCGGAAAAAAAGTAAAGCCATTTTGATAACAGCAGACGATTTTTTTTTAATTTTATGAATCACTAGGCAAATTAATTGTTTGTTTGATGTAGAATTTTTACATCACGTTTTAGTTCAAGAAAATATACCTGAACTAATGATACGTGAAAGCCCGTTTCTTCAAATAGTGATTATTTCTTTCGTTCTGTCAAATTTATTTTATATCGAGCTAAGAATTTTCAGTATAAAATATCTTTATCATCGAATTTCTTAATAATGTTTGTATGCAGATACAGAAGTATTAAAAACTCAGCTTATTCGGCGAAGCGAAATGTTCTTTTTTAAAACTGGCGCGCATTTACTGAAACAAATCCAAGTATCTTCTTTTTGAAAAGATAGTGCATGTGCTGATGTCATTTTCAAAAAACGTTTCTGATTTTACTTAATTTAAACAAAAGATATATATGTATGTGCATTCGATATTTCAACTGCAATTTTGCGAACTAATTTTCTGAAGGAAAATTCAATTCCATTATTTGGTTTGGCTATTTTTAATAATGAGAAATGACTTTATTTGTAATACATGAAATTTACTGCATTGAAAAAGTTATGATAGAAAAGATAATATAAAAGACATGTTAAATTCGTCATATAAAAAAATGTGCTTTCTTTCAAATTGATTTTTACCTATGCAATAAAAATATTTCGTTGAAATTGAAATAATATTTGTTTGAATTTATCATTCTTTTTTGCAATAACTGATACAGTTTATATAAAAGTAAACATGGTATTTTCTTACTTTTATAATATTTTTTTCAAGAATTATATCAGTACTACTATTAGACTAAAGAATTAATTTTGTTATAAAATTCTAAAATTATAACAATCTCATGAGAGAATTTAGTTTTTTAAACAAAAAGTATAAACTGTACAAATAAAAAGTAGTTAATAAAAATTATTTTTTCATTTAAAACTACATCTTAGATTAACAGAAACAAATGCATCAATTGTAGAGTACTTTTTTTTCTCGCTTAAAAAATGAAAAATAATAGCATACACTTTTTATATATCATGATATATTTTTACAAAAATAATGATGAAAATAATTTAATTGATTAAGATATATGATGTAAACAGAGTTGCTTAATAATGGTACTTTTAATGAACAACCTACTGTGTAATCATTCATTTTGAAATCATAATCGTAATACTAATAAGGGATTTTTAAAATGTCTGATGAGGAACAACCTCAAAACATGCAAAGTACTCTAATGAAATAAATATTTTAAACAAATTCTTGGTTTCAAGTAATGTATTTGATATTCCACTCGCCTTTTTTAAATGTGTTTTTTGTGTCCATTGGAAAATATAAATCTAGTGTAATTTATTAGCTTATTTGAAATTCTAAAATTGTCTTTAGATATTATTTTTAACAGATTTTTTTTTTATTTTCAAAACTCTGCTTGCATAATTTTGATATTTTTATGTAATATCGAAAAAAAAATTAATCCGTGTGAATAAAAATACTTTAACATTAACTATACTTTTCAATTTTGATTTACACGAACTATTTTCTTTTCACTATTATTATTATCAGGCAATCTACAGTTCACTAAATTTCTTGTACAGAAAAGTTACAACTAACTGAATACGGTGATTTAAAAGTAATAAATTTTAAAATAAGCCATTATACAAGATGTGACACCAAAAAAATGAAACTGGTCCAATAACTCATTGTACTTCCAAAATCAGTTCTGCGTAAAATAATCACCTTCAAAGTAGTTCCCTACAGCATTCACACACTTCAGAATTTGGTGCTGCCATTGCTAGTAACAGTTGTGGAATGAGGTTTTTAGAAGTCCCTTAAGGAGATTTTCCGTTTCTCCCTAAACCCCTTCAACTGAGGTAAAATGGGCTCCTCTTCAGCAAGATTTAACCGTAGGACAGAAAAAAAAAATCTTATGAGGCCAAATCAGGGGAATAAGAAGGATGCCTCATCACAGTAATTTTTTTGCTGGGCAGAAAATGCTTGACAGACGCGCAAGACAATGCGTTTGGATGCATTGTCTTGCTGCCATCTATCTCTCCCCAATTCTAACCTTTATTCTCTAATTTTTTCACGAAGTCTTTTTAGTACTTTAATGTAATAGTGTCGATTAACAGTCTGACCACTAATGTGAGTGGGAACCTAAATGACGGGATCGATTAAGACAGCGTTTCTCAAACTGTGGGGCGCGCCCCCTAGGAGAGCAGGATAACTCTAGGAGGGGGCGCGAGCATATTGAAAAATGGAAAACAATATGGAATGGAATGGAAAACAAGAGATTATTTTAAAACAAATTATTAATTTACAGAAAGTTATCAAACGAAATACATTCTGACATAATGAAAAAGGAAATACAAATTTATATTGATATAAAACACTTATAAAATACATTGTGTATAGTACTGATACATTTATAATTAATTTAACGATACTAAGTTAAGAACAAGTTTAATAATTACCAATGACCCCATGGGCTTGTCATATATAAAAATATACACAAAAATTAGCCTTATCTTTAATTTGTACGATTTATAATTTATCCCTTAACTGCCGACTAAATGTTACGCGATTCGCTCCCCAATGCCACCGTTTTTCAACACGTAAACGAGTGCATGTGGTGTATTGGGGGGGGGAGAGAAAAGTAATAAATAATCAAACCCTTTGAAATAAGTAAATCCTTAGCAAACATTGTCAAGGTCCTATTATTGCATTCCAAAGCCTTCGGAATGATTTTATGGATAGAAATACAGAGAAGAGATCGTACTTCGGAAAGACGTATATGTACGTCCGGGACAATTAACATTTTGGCTGAGCGATACGTTTGTATATGCTGGATGGCACTTAAGAGGTTAAAGTCGTATTGCAGCTTTAGCGTCAAAGTATAGTATTTTTGAATTCAATGCATTATATTTATGTGGGGGCGATGAAAATTATGATCGGAAATTGGGTCGCAAGTATTGAAACTTTGAGAAGCACTGGATTAAGACGAAGCTAGCCACATAAATAGAGGAGGTGCATGGGATAACGTCACCAAAATAATTGTTGTCTACCCCCTCTTTTCGAGCTACACACTTAGTATCGTTTTTTTTTTTGTCACCCGTTGTACTCGTATATATAACTACGAATATAATAATCTATTTTAAGGTTTGCTTTTCCTGAATTTTTGCTGTCGTTTTCCTCTTCTATAGTTTTTATGAAGAAATTCATACTTTTCTGCCCAGTAAAATTAAACAAACAAATGAAAGGTTGGCTACTTAAAACCCGTTGAACCCTGCAGTTCGGTCTCATCTGCGAAAATGTAAATTGAATATTGGAAGACATGTTGAATTTGGATATGCTTTCCCGCTTCTAAATTTCCCCTTAACAATATAAATGGTCTTAATTTGTATGTTTCATTATTTTGAATTTATAATAGTAATTATGCTATTCATACATACATGTGAGTATGTGTTAATATCTATATATATGTTTGTGTGCAGTAATAACTTTTGAAATATAAAAATACCTTTCTCGAAATTTAATATTAGTAAAATATGGAAAAGTTAATCAGAGAGGTTTTATTTGCGCAAAAGAAACAAAAAGAGGCAAATTAGAAATCGGACATTCCCTTAAGATTGATCAGTTGAAGAGTTACGATTATTAAAAACCGGAATAATAGATTTTCATCCATGCAAATATTTGTTTCTCTATAAACGAATTCTATTTATTTTATTGGGTTATTTTTTTCTGTAGTAAATCAAGCAATCTGGTCTATTCAACTGATTCAAGAAATAATAATTTGTTATTTGTAAAGCATTTGCTTTTTTGCATTTCCGGTTAATTCTCTTGTCATGGAAACTGTAACGTGAGAACTCTTCTGAATTTCTTGAAAACATTTGATTTTCGAATTTAATGAACATTTGTCTCAAAAGCAATCAATAAAATTTAGACAATTGGGAATTCGTTACGAGTGAAAAGTACTCATGATTAAAAGAAAATACACTACTATTGCTAATCGATATACGCATAAAGTTAATAGTAAAACTTGTCTGATGTGAAATGTTAAGAAGCTTTTGGGAGCTGGTACGTTAGTTTATCAGGAAGTGCTATTGGGAATGGTTTCATTCTCGGAATTTATGAAAATATTTAATTTATTAGAATATTAGAATTTCCGATCTTCCTTGTTTTCTTTTCTTGGCATGCAAATGTTTATTTATTTAAATAAATGTTTTTCAGCATGTACTTTTACTACTGAACGTATCTCATTTTTGAGAAATACTCAAAGTAATTATATTTCTCTTTAATATAAGATGTATAACGTTGCTTTATATATTACTACTGGTTTAAAAGAAATGAACAAAATCTCGGGGAAATAATGCATTTAATAACCTAAAATTACAGAAGGAAGGTCATACAAGACATTACAAGACAAATTCAGTTAAACCTTTAGAGGAACAACTTAAAGTAAAAATTAGTTTAAATATAGTCCAGGATTGGATGGCGAGGAGGGTGAACCAAACACATTGGGATCAGGGTTCTCCTTATTTTTAAAGAAGTGGGTTTTGAACTCACACTACTGTTATAACTCTGTCCATAGCGTAGCGACATCTACATTCCATTCTAAGAAATATAGCGGGCACTCCAGATGCATAATTTTAAGGATTAACTCTCTTAAACGCATAAATATTCATTGTAATAATTTTCTGTAGCAATTAGTTTGCAATTTCAAGTTCTTTTCGTAAAATATAAATCCTTTTAAAATACTGTTCATGACCATTTCGAATATTTGAATGTAATACTAATCCTATGGAAATTCTACTTTTTGTTGCAAACATAGGTCAGTGCATGGATATGAAATGAGCCACCCAAAACAGCGAACAATAATCAAGAGGTTTCTCTGAAATTATCCTTTTTCCTCTGATTTCTAAGAGACTTTTATGTCTATTTTAATTATTCATTTGTAGTTTTTACAGATCTTTAAAAAATGTTTTCAAACTTCTGAAGAAAAATTAAATTCGAGAACAAACTTTATCATTTTTTTTCTTTCGCTTTTTTTGAAAGTCTTATTCCAAATCTTACCAATTCAAAATGGCTGCTGGACCGTTTAAATTTCCAGTTGAATTGAATGAAATTGGCAATAAATACAGGAAAGGCAGCTTAAAAAGTGCTTATACTTACAAAAATTCTTGTAATCCTGGCAAATTAAATTTTGGAAGCTACAACGATAAATATACAATTTAATGCCTTGAATTTCAAAAATTCAAAGATTCATGTTGCGCTTATTTGTTACCATATAGAAAAATCTACATTCAGGAAATAAGTAATGCATAAAATAATTAAGTAGAAACAGTATATGTTTTTCCTAGAATAGAAAAAGATTCTCAAATTGGATTTGAGTATTTTTTAGAAGGATGGGAAATTCTACAAAATGGTATAAGTGAGAAGTTTCTAAATTCTGAAAGGGTGTGTCTTTAAAATTTTACGGTGTAAAAATTAATTAGTATTAAATTTTCTAACATTTAACATGTTTGGGAGAATTATGAAATAGCAGCAAAAATATAATTTGAAATATGTGGAGTGTTTAAGTTAATTGGGTCACAGTAATTTTTGTAATAATACCTTTGAAATTTTTTTTAATTGATGTTCACATGGAAGAAAACTAGTCAAACAGTATTAATGTTGCCGGCCATTGAAAATGTCTTATATTCTCTTTTCAATCTTTATTTATATTTTTGATTATACAACAAAATATTTGCGTGGCAATAAAAACTAACAAGGAAAAATATTCGAATTCCCCATCAAGCAAAAATGTAAAGAAATTCATTTCATCATCTTTGTGTGTGTGTGTGTGTTTTAAATTTTTAAAGAGTATTTAGTGAGTTATGTTTTATCGATGTATACTTTTTAGAAGGTGATTCTAAAGTAAAGGGGCAAACTTTGAGAGGTGATGCCTCCTGTTAAAGCAAACATTTCTTATAGAGGAGTATGTACATCAGTATGTGGGACGCATAAGTACAGAAACATACAAAATATTTAAAAAAGTAAAAACTCGTTTACATTTACAACATCCACATAAAATTCTTTGTCGAAATTTTTGCGATAAGTTTTCAAAAATAAGACTACTAAAAGTAATTAATAGTTCGACTACTGCAATAATGGCAATGTTAGTTGGAGAGGATTGAAGCTAGAATGTCACTCAGGATGTGATACATATCAGTAGCTTGACCTTGTGAGCTTTACCATAATAGAAGAAATATTTTAAATTCCGAAAAAGATTGATAAGTTATAGAATATGGAATGAATTAGACGTAGTTGATCAATCCTTTGGCTATCCCAATATCCAGATTTATCTAACCTCTAATACCGTAAAATCTGGCGTAAAACGCGTATTTTGAATGCCAAAAATAAGATCGAAATTTACGGGTGCGCGCTATACGCCGGGTCTAAAAATGATAGCTTCCAGTAGAGTAACGAAGACTATTATGGTTACCCTGCAATGTTAGGTTTTGGGCCTCCCTCCGTCGAGATGAAGGTTTCGGGGTGTCAGTTACGCCACTGATTTTGAGCCTTGAAACATTTAAGATACATTGGTTACTCTACTCATAGCCGGCGTGTCATCAGTTCGAGCCACTAACACTGAAGATCCGCCGTGTAGAGGGACCATTGCACGTTAAATCTGTTGAGACTCATACATCCTCCTGTTGTTGTGGTGTGTAAGTTAGAAGAGGGTCAGCTCAGGTGTCGTGAGTTGACCGTAGCTCAAAACTGCAAGGTCCGTCACCGATAGCCATCGTTTTGCTTTATCACCCTCTACTCATTGAGTCTTTAGAATGGTGCAATGGAGAATATAAGTGCCCCTCTGAAAAATCAGGTTTCTGGACCCAAGCTCAAATACGTGCTTGGCGTCAGTCATAGATCGGGCCCCCTAGAAACTCAGGCCCCCCGCAGTGTGTGGGGGTATACGTTACGCCCCTGATAGCTTTGAAAATAAAAACAGAGATGAGTATAAAAAAAATTCTACTTCTACATAGATCGGAATACTGTTTATTTAAAAGAAATGACATACCTAATGCACTATAAGGGTAAGGGTTTTGGAAGTATTCAATATTTTCAAAAGCCTGGGATAGTAACTCAAATTAATGATTTCAAAACCTAAGAGCATTGCAAGTATACATTTTAGGTTCTTTCGTAAAAAAGGGGGTACGAGTAATACGGCGAATACACATGAAAATAAAATAAAAAAAAGTGCTGCTTGAAAGTATAGGTGCGGGTTATATGCCGGATTTTACGTAACTCTTATGAGGACATCTGAAGAACCTCATTTATGATTTAAGCCATCAAGGAACTCAGTGCTTATATGTATCCATTGAAATTGAACGTGTGGGAGAAGCACTTGGAGTTTTTTATAATTGTTCACGAATCATTCCATCAACACTGACCATCCTTTGTCATAGTTGATGGTAATAATTTTGAGCCTTTATATATTAAATGTAATTTGAGCATATTTGTTATATTAAAGCGCTTTGCAGCAATGCTGTAAATATGCAATGCTTTTTTTCTTATATCAATTTTTTTCTTATGCTTATGCCCCTACTTTTTTCACTTCAGCCCGCTATGAGATACACCATGAAATTCAGCGTATAACGTGCACCTACACTTTCTAGCTACATTTTTCAATTTTCACGTATACTCGCCATATAACGAGCATCCCCTTCATTACGAAGGAATTGAAACGTACGTGTGCAGTGCCCTTATGTTTTGAAGTCATTTATTCGAGGTATTTTCCCAGACTTTTGAAAATACAGTATACTTCTAGAACTACAACCTTTTAAGCTCATTGGGTATGTTATTTCATTTAAATAAACAATATTCTGAACAAGGTTGAAGCCAATTTTATTAGGGTCGTTTGAAGCTATCATTCTTATACCCGCCGTATAGCGCTCGCCCGTATACTTCGATTTTATTTAATTCCTACTATTAGCTCACACATTCTCTCTATATTTATTTATTTATTTATCTTGGAATTTTCAATCTTTAATAAAATACATTTTAAAGCGCTCCATTGAGCTGAAATTTTATGTACATCATTATTTTGGATGATAATACAATAATCTAATTATAATTAATAAAAATTAATTGATTAAAACTAATTATTTAAAGAATTACAAATACACACAGCCACGCTGGTGACTTAGCGACCATTTTGGCGACTTGTATCAAAACTTGAAAACTTTTTTTTTCACGTTTTAAAGTATTCAGTTGAACTGAAATTTTGTATACACGATTGTTTGGGGTGACGATAGGATTCTTTAATGATAATTAATAAAAATTAATGACCACTTAATGTTGTGATTCTGTCCTATGTATATACATATTTATATCAATGGGCTAAATTCATATGACGTCATAATCACATGATAAATGAGAAACACGTGTTTCTAGCCAATCCATTTATAAATTAATGTGACGTCATAGTCACATAATAAATGCAATCATGTGTCTCTAGCCAATCGGTTCAAAGTTCTTTGTTGTTGCCAACTTTTTCTTTTTGCAGAAACTTTCTTTTAAAAAGTTCATATTTGTCAACAATTATAAATAAACAAAATATACTTGATTTGAAAATACACGTGTAAAAAAAAAAGGGTTATTGTTTTTTTTAATTTCAAAACCTTTTGATGTAATTTTTATTATAATACTTGGACATCTTTACTCAATTATGAAACTTGAAATTTTATCTAAATTTTAAAAATAGAATAAAAAGTACAATTAGTTTGATGTTTAATTTGAATTCAATGTAGAACACGTGTCTCTTTATCACGTGATTGTCAGGAATTTAGTCCATTGTAACTATTAATAAAAAGTAGCTAAAATAAAAAATTTCTTTGTTGATCTTAAGTAGGAATTGATTTAATTCTTTTTTATGTTACTTGTTTTTTGTGTTAAAAATGCCCGTTGTACACTGGATTTTTCGGCACCCATTATTTTAAACCATGATTGGATGATAAAGACATTTAAAGGGATTCTTTATTCCTACTGGGATTTCAAAGGTCAGTTAAATATATCTTGCAACTGCATCTATTGTGTTCTATAAGTTTCTTATGAACTCTAATGCTTTCAATTATTTCTCTTAACCTCTTGAATTCGGATTATTAATATGATTAGAAAAGTTTAATTTGCCTTAATTGTTTTAGCAATAATTCGTATTTCAGAATATAGGGGATTTTTTTTAAAAAAAGTTTTATGAATCTTTACACGCGCAATTAGTTTTCTTAGAAAAAGTTAAGAAGATAAACGAAATAAGTTAACTACTCATGTGTTTTTTACGTATTAATTTTTCTATTTTGTTTCCTAGTTAATGAAATCTAATTGGTGTTATGTAATTCAAGGAAATGATGAGACATTTTTTTAAAAATGTTTCACAAATTACTTAAAAGAAATTGTGTTTTGCTCCATTAGCTTAAATCAAATAAAAACGAAAACGCTATTACATTCAAACTGAGAACTTAAGTTTAGTTTATAAAAAATGATCAATTCGTGAAGAATGATCTTCGTAAGCAAAGAGAATGTAATAAGCATGGAAATAGTTTTAGAAAAAAAATTTAATTAAAGTTTTTTTGTATCTTTTTCGCCTGTGTTTGGTACAGTTTGTTTGATGCTTGTATTACATAATTGCTTATAGATATTACTTCACTTGTAATGAATAATTTTAAAAAAATACCATTTATATTTCATTATTTTAATAATCTACTTTATACATATATAAGCAACATATGAATGGTTTTAATAGGGTGAAATTATTATATCAGCTGATTTAAACACTTCTGAAGAGAAAAACAGAATTCCAGTAATGTGTGAAAAATAAAATGCTTTTAAATAAACAAAGAAAACTCGTAATTTTTTAAGTACTGAAATTTTATAAGAGTAAATTTATAACCTTAAACATAAGAAATAAAAAAAAACTTTATAAGTTATTGTACTTAATTGTTTTGCAAGTAAAATATACTTTTTTCAATTCGCGTACTATTAGTTCACAATCTTCCTATATATATCTTGTTCAAATTTTCAATCGTTAATAAAATACATTTTAAAGCGCTCAATTGAGTTGAAATTTTGTATAAGCGACTATTTTGGGTGACAATACGATAATATAATTATAATTAATTAAAATTAATTGACTGAAATAAATTATTTAAAGAATTACAGATACAGCCACGTTGCCTTCATTTTTAGCGACTGGGGTTCAAAACTTTAAAAGATTTTTTTCCCTCACGTTTTAAAGCCTTCAGTTGAACTGAAATTTTATATACACGATTGTTTTGGATGACAATACAACACTTTAATGGTAATTAATAAAAATTAATTTTCACTTAGTATTGTGATTATAACATATGTACATTCATATTTTTTTATATTAATTGTAATTGTTTGATAGAAAGTAACTCTAAAATAAAATTTTTCTTTTTTGACCTAAGTAGGAATTGACTTTAATTTTTTTTTATATTACTTGTTATTGTAACAATTCGAATATGTTTGATATATATAAAACTTCAAAAGGCGCAAAATCTACTTAGAACTACATTGTGATTTACATGCACTCCTTGAATTTTTATCCGTAATAAAACAATCAGTTATACTACTTGCCGCTTTTATTTAGGAGGGATAAAAAGAAAAAAAATAAGCCAAAGAGAGAGAGAGTGAAAATTGAAAGGGTGCTCACATGGGAAGAGCTAGGAAACAGGAGAAACCTCATCCAACCACAGAGGAAATTATTTGTAGAGCGCAGACGAATTACTTACGCTTAAATAACGGGATCCATGAAATCAGTTGTCCGAAACACTTATTTATATATGAATTTTGATTCTCCTTTCTCGACAGTTGAATACTTAATTGAAATTTTACGTTACTTTCAATATTTCTCCAATCCGCAAGAATGAAATAAAATCTCATCAGTTCTGTTTCACAAAAGTAATATTAAATAGAATAAAATATACTATCCAGAATTAATGTAATTAAATTTAATATTTTAATAAATAAACAAAATAGTGATATATCAAATATTAACGATGTCTAAATAACTGAATGCAAAAACGTGCAATAAATCAATCTAACGGAACTTCATGAAAACAGTGCAATTCCAATAGAGATATCTAGAAGGAAGTAAAAATTTTAAACCAGAATTTCATAAGTAATTTGAAATATTTTCTTATTACTTTCTGGATAAAATGAAGCAATATTTACATTTAAGTAGCTAAAGTCATATTCTAGTTGACCTAAAATGTATAATTTACAAGTATTTCTTAGATAATAACATTGATTCATTTTTCCGCTGCTTTTCAGTGCATTTCCCCCCATTACAACATTTTACATCAAGCTAAATTGTAAATGAACGTGAATTTACTTTTTTTGTTGATTTCTCCCACAAATCTCTGTGAAAGGTATATAGGTCTGTGTACTTGTCTAACAGGATATCTACCCAGGCTATCAGACCTCCGTTGCAACAACAATTTTTTTCTCAAACATTAGAAAACATGTATAGACTCTCTGATCAAAAGTCTCCCCTCCCCCGATATATTTGATGGACCAAACAAATCTACCAATATGGTTCAAGATGCTGTACAGTAGAAAATATTTAAAACAATTCAAATAGCACGGCAATACGTACAAAGATAGGAAATAGAGGTCAATGACAGGGAATTACAGTTTTTTTTTTTTTTTATATATATATTTTAATTTTACATCATTTAAAGATGTTGATTGACATAAAAATAAGAGCATAAAATATAACTATTTCTTCAACGTAAATAAAAAAAGTAATAAAACTGTACGTGTGATACATAGTATGTTCCTCTTAAACAAAATTTAATAAAATAAGAGAAATAAACAACATAAAATATAAGTATTCATGCAATACTTATAAATATAAAATAAACATTGAATCCTGTCCTTGCATCACTCCACTTCATATCAGAATATCAGTGGTATGATTAGTGGCTTTCAGTTTTAAACGATTCTGAACGTTCGGTAATTAAAAAAATTGTTCACTCAAAATATTTTCACATGAGGAAAAGAGTTTTTCAAATACAAATGTAGAACTAAAAGCGGAAAGCAGAACACAAATAATTTTCTTCGAAGAAATGTTGTTATTGCTACTAATCTCCCATCTGGTCCGACGTAGTCAGACCAGATCAGTGAAACCGTTGACTTTAATGAAGTCCGAATACTAGAAGTGGACTATCATAGATATCTTCCCAGTCCAGTCCAAATTAGTTCAAGATGTGCTGAGGTGAAGCCTGTTCTAACTGGTATTTAAGGCAAAAAAGACACCTCTTATTGCATCCAAGCCCCAGATAATCCCCGATAAGGACAATAATGCAAGTGACATTCAAAATTTGATAGATTTATTCAAAATCATTTCAAATCTTGTAAAGCAATTTCAAAGTTAATAGAAATTCTTCCCGCACTTAAAGCCACTGATGATTTCAAGCAACAAGCTTTCTTAATTTTAGAATCCCTATTAGAAAGTTAATTTTATTAACTTCTAATTATTCTTAATCAAATATTCTAAATTTTTCTCTTTTTAATTTCAATTTTTCTTATAAATTCCACTTGCTTGCCAATATCTCAATAGTTAAATTTTTTTTACCGATTCGGGTAAGGTGAATTAGAACAACAGCTCTTTCATCCAATAGCAACCCTTCTACTGCCAGTCGCCGAAACCAAGTCTGACTGATCGCTTCCCATTGGTTCCTGCTTCATTTGCCACGCCTATCTCCCACAAAGACTGCAATACCAAGCCCAGTCTAGTCCCAGATATGGAACGGAGGAGTCTGCCGAGATTCCAGCTGTCAGTCAAGTCTAAAACGGTTATTTTATTGCCTCCAGAATAAGTTAGACTTTTTAAATGGCCGTTGGCAATTCGGGACAGATAAGTAATATACTGACTGTCACAAGGAAAAGATAAATAAAACCCTGGTCTTTTGCCTTTATACGTTTTATGAAACGGAGGTTTAAACCATTTTTCTTTATTTCGGGTCGTTTGTGTAGAAAATAATTCTAAGCATGGGAGCTCTGAGGAGGAAAGAACAGGAGGGCCTAGTCCGTCCTTTGAAAGAGTGTCAGTCAATTCATTTCCGCAGATACATTTTCAATCGATTACGTCCCATGTCAATATGGGACGTAATCGATTGAAAATGTACTTACAAGGAGAGGGCACGACAAAGGAAATTCATTTGGGATCAAGACTTGGTGGACCTCGCGCATAGTAAGCAGACGATTTTCCAATCAAGCTACGAAGTCCTTGCGAAAAATTAAAATTTAATTGTATAAAAGCTAAGCATGAATTTCGAAGGCTAATTTCTTCGAATTGACTGGCCATTCGGCGGAATTACATTGAGGGGTGAACACCCTAAAGAAGTACTACTATTACACCAAGTCTCGATCGCAAATGAATTTCCTTAGTCGTGCCCTCCCCTTGTTGGTAATGGGGAGAAACGAGCTTAACTTTTCGTAGGATATATAAACTGATTTTATATCGTACGTGGTCCCAGTTTTTGAGGTGTTGAATTGAACTACGGCTGTCAGATAGAATCTAGTAGTACAAATCAGCACCTCAAAAACTGGGACCACATACGATATAAAATCAGTTTATCTATCCTACGAAAAGTTAAGCTCGCCATCTTTAAAGAATTATATCTCTCCGTCAATAGCAAATCCAACAATTTGAAATAGCTGTCAATTTATTTTTTTATTCGTTACGTAATTCTGTAAAATTTGCTCCCGTAATTCTGAGCATGTTAGTTTAGTTAGCTCCATCTCAGAATTATCGACTTCCAATCCATTCAAAAATTGACAAATTTGCTTTGTAGTGTAGGTGCCATTGAGAATTGTAACGCGTGCTAAATATGACATGCCTACCATAGGTTGCCGATGCGTAGTTTAGATGAAAATACGCTGAAAATCAGTAGGTTGGCTGAATCCAGATTAGCAAATACAACAATGGCGATCCCTTTTTAATTTAATTTGTAAAGTTGATGTTCTCTGCACCATCTTAGTATGATCTTCTGTGTGCAGAAGGAGCGGTCTTTTTCTTTTTCCACATACCTCTTTCATGTACCCTTCCAGAAACAAAAATCCTTAAAACTTCAGTTCTTGTGGCCGTACAAATCTGATCAGACAGGTGAAAAAGCTTATTTATTTAAGAGACTGCTGGGGAATTTATCGTCTAATTTTTCAGAAATTACCAAGAAAGTTCCCGAAGTATGCCATCAAACTAAAAGCGGAAAGTAAAACATGCACTTAAATACGCAACCTAATCGTATGCGTCCCCTTTAAACGAAATCAGTACTAAAAATGTGCGTTTTTATTTACAATTATACATTTTGTCTTCCTTTCTGTACTTATGCAGAAATTGGATTAAATATGCATGTTATCCTAACTGTGTATACGTTATTATGCAGTATCGTAGTACTATCACTGTTCATCACTATGACGAAACTTCAAAATTACGAGATCCGTTGGCAATAGCACAAGCGTTTGTGAAAAATGTGACGATAATAAAAAAATCAATGAATCCAGAAAACGAATACGGTTGCTCTAGATATGAGAATAAATAGATATCTACATACATTACTAAACTAAACTCAGTGGCACAACAGCTCATGAGGGCCAAGGCCTACTGTACCCATCTCAGTATACGTGGTTATTGGACGTTGAGTGCATGAGCAGATGTCCCGATCAGGTGGTCAATCTGAAGTGAAATACCAGTGTTTACTGCCCAAGCAGCTTGGTATTCATTTATCGACCCACTGAAAGAATGAAAGGCTGAGTCTACCTTGCCCAGCCCGAGGATAGAACCCCGGACCTGTGGTGTGAAAGTGCGATACGCTACCACTCGGCTACTGGGCCTCGATAAAAATTACCATCATTAAAATATTTCAGAAATAAAATCCAGTTTTATTTGCAATGTTTGCGTAGAATCAATTATTTTTAATAAAATTTTTGTTGCATCTCGAAATTAAAATCGTACTCGTAATCACAGATTGTGTTAAATTAACAAATGTGATCGTAGAACAAAAGTCAGATTTGTGGTTATACTTGAGAAAGTACGTATAAGTATATATTAAAACAAAAGAGTAGAGAGAGAAAAAAGACTGGAAATCAAAACAAATAATAATAATAGTTTTGTAAAACTTTTGATTTTATAACATAAGACAGAAAAACTGGTTTTACAGCTTACTAACACATCATTTTTTTGTTTTATAACTTATAGCATGGATCAAACGAGGATATAACGGAAACAAATAATACATTGTTATCAAATGTAAGAACAATAAAAAAAAATAAAACTTTTCTTCTCATATCTCATTAATATTCTAAAAAATAATACATAGTTACCATACATCAAGAATAAGTATAAACCGCAAAGAAGTTCAATTCATTTTTAATGTACTATTGTTTATAAAGTTACTTTCAATACCTCCACCATGTCGAATATTTTAATCTGTCTCACGTATTTATCATTAGAGATCCTTAATTAGTTCGTATTTTTATATCCGTTATTTAATAATTCTGCTTAAGAGACTTCTAAATCTACATAGAAAAAAGTTTCTTGGAATAGTTACTTCATTATAACTTGTATAATTGGGGAATTTTTTTGTATAAAGCATTTTACAATCATTAAAAATAAATGGTTTACATTGTTAACGAGATATCTTTATGCAAATATAAATAAAATAATATCTGTATGACATATAAAAGTTTAAAAAATATATATATCTACAAAATATTACAAACATTTAACAGTCAAACTGCAAGTTGTCAAATGTTTACGCTCATTAAGGTATGCAATAATTTATTTAACTTTTAGTAATAAAAAATAAAAACATTTCAGTTAATCAAATTATTTTAGAAAACGAAATACATATCGGATAATTATAACATGTAATATAATTTTGTGAATGCTCTTGAACTTAAATATGTTATTACAATCTTTTTCCTTTATTTATTTTACATTACTTGAAGTAATTCATAACTGCTCCCTTGTTTGCATATTGAAATAGTAAATACTTAATAAAAACATACTATTTTAAAGAGCAAAATCAACGCCTGAAAGTAATTTCAAAATCATAATGATATCTTAAAAACTATCAAATATTCTATGACAAAATTTTCTTGAAATACAGAAGAATTGTAGATAAGTTCTACACTTCTCTTATTTNTATTTCAAGTGTTTGTATATAGGAGTTTCTTATGATGCGTGTACAATACTATAAGAAAAATTTATAAGAAAATAGAGATGTGTTATTTATAAAAGTAAATTCAAACCAAGTGAAAACAAAACGTTAGTTACAAAGGCATACATTAAAACATAACAAAACTTCTGAACTATTTACAAAAGCAACAGAGGAAAATAACATCAATACAAATTTTTCAAATCATCAGTTCCCACCACTTGTGTGTAGTATTCAAAAGTAATAATTCAGGTAGGTAAAAATGTAACGATTAAGTCTTTCTTTAGACGTGCTGTTGGCGACGAACAAAAAAGGTGCCACATACATATTAACTGATTATACGCCTGAAATGTGCGAATAATCAATTAATTAGTTGAATTGTAAAATGTTTTTTTTGTGCACCCACTGCATTATATGCCAAGCACCATAAACTCAAATAACAAAAAATTAGGTAAAACTTGCAATTTATACATAAACTAGTTCAAAATTTCGAAAGTATCAAGATTGAGGGTCAACTCTATCAAAAGGTAACCTTTAAAAGTAATAGATTCTCAAAGATTTTAATTTGTGCGTCGTAGAACAACGGAAAACAATAAAATTAGTCTTGATTGCTTAACTGTGATACAAAATGACGTATTTAACGGCCAATAGTTACAATTTGAGTTATTAGCTATACTGTTTGAATCTTATATATTTGTTTTTATTTACTATCATGAGATCTCATATTCTAGTTTAAATTACTAATAAACGGACCAACCGTCCTCCTTTTATAGGTTCTGTCCTTCCTCGAAAAGTGTTCTCCTTTTCAATATTTTAAAACTGATCTGTTAATCTCTATTTTCAGAGATGAACCAAACATGTTTCCAAAATGTTAAAGAATGGTCTGAAACAAATACCACAGGAAATAACAGTTTTCAACGGTATTTTTTGACTTTGCCACATGTAAATTGGGCAGATATAGAAAATTATGTTGAGTTTTTATTGAAAGAGAAATGCCTGATATCAATCACAATTGAATCACAATGAAATCAATGACAATTGTCTGTTTGAAGTAGAAAGAAGACTGAATGTATACTTAAATTCTAATAAATTAGATCAATTGGAAAATCAAAATGCTGAGAAATTGATAAAAGATGGGTGAAATTAATTAAATCATTTCAAAAATGAACACATTCCATATGAAAATGTAATTCTTCTTCTTGAATTTACGTTGTGCTGCTCTAGAACTAATGCAGCATTTGAACGAGTTTTTTTTCAGTTGGTAATGATTTTTGTAAATTGACTAGTGAGAAATCAAAATTGAATGTCAATATTTTAGCTACAGTGCTTACCGTAAAATTCAGTATGAATGATATTTTTTGCCCGAACTTTCCGATATATTAAAAAATGATATGTTGACAAAACGAAATTCATTCAATGGAAAAATACTCGTTTGAAAGAATAATTAAAAATAATGTAAGTGTAATTAGCGTAAATTTGTTTGAATTATTAAAGCGTTTCATATATTTAAGTTGTAATTTTTTCTTAAATTTTTCGTCCTCCTTTTCACTGTAAAAAAATGGTCACCTTAATTACTAAGAGCGCCAGAGTTCATAGAAGTTGAATTTGCATAAAGTGAATTAATTACAATATAAGTTTAGTTTTTGTAAATAGTTCACTAGGATTCAATAACTTTTATTGACAAAATAAGAGAATTCAACTATAGTGGTAGAATTAGAAAACTACAAATCATTTTATTTATCTCACAACTAAATAAATCAAAAAAAATATAATGAAATTGATCTAAACTTTGTAACGGGTCTATTCTCGTCCCTCCTACTAATCCTCTTGGGGGTAAAACTGTTTCTTTAAATATTATTCTAATGAAAACTTGCTCCAGAAGAAGAAGACGTGACTTATGCAAATCAAAGCTTATATAAAATCACTTAACGTTCAGCTTCGAGGGAGAGAGAGGTTAGAAGCTAAAGGATAACAGTTAGT
>BMAV01018764.1:125724-141415 GCA_019973955.1 Trichonephila inaurata madagascariensis | reverse complement strand
TTCCCCAACCTAATATATATATATATTATGTCTTTATTTTCAAAAATATGTGTGTACTATATATATATATTTTCTTTTATTCTAAAACTCCTAATAAGGCCATCTCATGATACCTGTCAAAAGGAGAATATTATATCTATACAGTTTTTTGTGAACAATTTTACACAATTTTAATTTTATTACAATCTTTTTCATTTTTCGAATATATCACTCAGAGGATAATTTTTAAGTGCTTAGTAAATATTATTTGAGTAATAAAATTTAGACATGTACCCACAAAAATTAATCCTCAAATCTTAGTTAAGAACATTTCTGGAAAAAACAATAGTGCAAACAAGTTTAATTTATAATTTTACGTGGTGACAAGTTTTAATTAATTTTCACAATTTGAGCAACTGATTATCTTAAGCTGATATTAATATGTGGCGAACGTTTATACAGCGCTATTGACCAAGCCTCGCAATTCCATTTTTTACTTATAGTCTGCTCATATTTTTAATTCAATGCTCAATTCGTTTTGAAATATATCTTTTGCTTAACATCGCTCAACTCTAGAGTTGAATAAAATAATTCGATTCTATTTGGATTTCATGAAGTTGATGTTTTATTTCGTTGTTTCTTCTACAAATTCTTCGACAGAACAAATCAAACAATATGCTCATTATTTTAACGCATTACAGAAGGTCGTTCACTCTTCATAGAAACGATTCTGTAATTCATTTTCTCGTTTACATTTTGAGATAAAACTTTAGTAACTTCAGAATAATCATCAGCTAGGGTTTTTTTTATTGGAAAGTAAAATAAAAGATTTATTTTAAAAATGGCTCCTAAAAATGATACATGACTCGAAGGTTACGTAATTATGCTTTCCAGCGAGAAATATTCGTATCAACAATTTAAAAAGCAGTATAAAAATCTCGACTATTACACTTCAATAAAAAATATTTACAATACATTAAATCTGAAAGGAAATAAAAAACGTCTTGCAGGAAGTAAAAAAGAAAACATGACCACGAAACTCCATCCTATGACTGTTCAAACGCATATAACTATCTAGAGAGCGAAGTCTCTGATACTAAGAGAAAATCCGCTGACTCGAATATTCATTGCATCGAAACTAGGAATGTCTTCCGGAACTGTAGTTAAAATTATCTACAAGAATTTTTAAAGTTAAAATATATGTTAAGGTATCCGACTGCGTTCGGAACCATGATTTTGCAAAAGCATATAAATGGATAATATTTATAATATTTAGTGTTCCTTAGATTAGAAAATGTATATAAAATTGTTGTAAGAATAGTATTACAATAAAAAATTATTTAAATACAATATTTTGACAAAAAATGAACAGAGAATGACCCATTTTCAAAATATTCTCCTTTTGGGGAAAATGCTTCTATTACAATAATATTTTGCCTGTATATAGCTCAGACCTCTGTACTGAGGCTCATAGAATTTTTAAAATATATAACTTAGAAGTGGGTTTATTCATATTTTACGACAACAAAGGGGAGAATTTTGTGATACCGCCCCCCTTTGGTGACCGTATCTTTGATTGTCAGCGTGAGCTAGAAGTGTAGGATTTGCAAAAGGAATAGACATTTTTAATTCTTAATAGAACTTAAATGTCTAACAATTTAGATAAATTTAATTAAGCGAGAATCTATAATGAACAAACACAATGATAGTTAAACCGAATCGCGTAATTTAGACCACTTTCTCTAAGTTATAATTATTTTATCCGCCTACTCTCACTTCTAATAATACTACAAGTCCTAATATCAAATAATCAGTCCTACCTTAATCCAAACTTAGATTCAATCTTTATGTGGAAACGTCTGGGCGCGCGTGCAATGGTATGCACCTTGTATTAATGGCTAGTTTTCCAGGTAACTTCACGATTGGCTGTCAATTCACACTATTCTCTATCACACATACCATTCCCCAAAATTGCCATTTTACTTACTGAAACTTCTGTTATGTTAAAAGCTATCTTATTTGCATTTCTTTTTCACATTTCGCTTCTTAGGTTTTGGTTGGAAAAGAGTTGCCATTAATCTTGGCCACCAAAGAACCCAGAGGTTATGTTAAAGAAAAGGCGCGTGAGCCCGTCACAATTTTTAAGAAAAAAACGCCGATAATTATTTCAATGAGTTGTAACTCTGAACATAATATGAATTTTTCAAAATTCATAGTTGAGCCTCTGTATAACGTTCTGAGCTATATACAGGCAAAATATTATTATAATAGAAGTATTTTTCCCAAAAGGAGAAAATTTTGATAAAAGGTTGTTCAAAGTTAATTTTTTGCCGAAATATTGTATTTAAATAATTTTTTGTTGTTGTTAAAACGTCCTTAAAACAATTGTATACATGCATTCTAATCTAAGTGACACTAAATATCATGAAAATTATCCATTTATGGGCTTTTTTAAAATCACGGTTCCGAATGTAGTCGGATACCTTAAACCTAAAGTTCATCTCTTTTTTTAAAAACATATTGCTGAAAGGAAAGCAAAGTTTAAAAAAATTATGTAAAAAATACCTATCTGCTGAAATTTGGGGAAACACTCGATGAAATATGAGTATATTTAAGTGACTGCAGTAAAAGAAGATTAGTTTTTCTGTTGCTCAACTGACGGAAATGACTGTACACAATGGCTTCGTCGGTGTATAGCAATGTTCCGAAAGGGATTCATGATAGTTGCAGGATTTTCTAACACCGGGAAATTAAAAATCAAAAATGTCTCAAGTAAAGCCAAAATTAATTCATTCTACTATCAATAGAATATTCTAAAACCAGTTTCAGAAGAAGAAATATTTCTTTTATAAGGAAAATTTATACATTGATAAAGTTGAACTTCATATGGACATAGCCTCTAGTCACACTTTGAAGTCAACTGCCACTTATTTAGCAAAGAAAGATTCAGAAACATTATTAAAGTGTATCCAATTCGATGAAATTTGTGTAAAATCCCTTTACGCTTCTGCAATGAACGTTTGTGCTTTCTCTCGGTTTATTAAAAAGAGCGTTTGGAACTAGACATCCAAGAACACTGAATGGACTTTCGAAAACTTTTCAAGATGAATGGAGTAACATTTGCATGACAGTACTAAGAAAAAGTTTACTTTCTTGCACAATTCGAGCTAGAGCTATATCAGATGGAAACAAATTTCCACAAAAAATGCATTATTTATTGATAAGAAGTAACTATCAAATTCGTTGCCATAAAATGTGAACGACCTTCTATAAATATTTTAAATGTTTCTTTTGATATAATAATTTCGAATTAAATATTATTCAATGAATTTGAAAAAATTAATCCCATAATTTCAAATGCATTTAAGTTGAAGGATGAGCAAATTACAGAAAATATTGTTCGATTTCTTTTAAATTTAATGACCCTAAGAAATACATGGATATTTAATAAAACCATACATCAAATTCTCCGTTTTGGATTTGTGTAGCTTAAAAATGCCAAACATTTCTAAATAATTCTTTTCAATTTTTCTCAATTTCATTAAAATACATACAGATGATTTGGGAAATGTAATTTGGAAATTAAATAAAACTACTACAAAATCATTCTAAATATTACTCGTTCCTTCCAGATACATTTCCTTACAAATCGCAAACGATGCATATTAAAATAGAGAGTCGTACAGAAAGGATCAATAATTAAATAATCGTTTCTAAACATTTTAGTCATTATGCATTTCTTTCCAATCATTCCATTTTGTGAAATATGAACAATTGAATAGAATTTAATCCCTTATTATTTCGATAATTCCAAAAATAACCTGTAAGAGCTTTATCATGTACAATTGTAATGTTTTAACATACTGACTTTGAACAATTGCATTCAATGTTAGAGAACTGGGTTTGAAATTGGTGGTTAAGAATACAATAGGAGTTCTCATAATCTTTTATACTACAGAAGTTCAACGAGCAAACATAAAGTTTTTCCCGATAACATATATTTAATTGCTATTATTCGGACTAAAACCTTATTTCTTTTAAACAATAAAATCATACATTATTAAAGAACTTTTTTAAGTAATGGCTTTCACAAAGTTCATATAGTGGTCTTAATTATGTGTTGGGGCTTTGACAATATGAATATCAGGCAATTTTTCTGTTTCCAGAGTTGGGGTATTTCCAAATATAAAATCAATCACAGCGCGCATTTGTTGTATTGCACAAAAAAAAGTAAATTAAGTATTAGTGTTTTCATGAAGGTTCCGAGCACGATTATGAATCAAAGATTCCAAATGTTAAAAGGGAAATAAATAGATCGAATATAATGTAAAGAGCTTGAAATAATGCTTACAAAATAATATGAAAGGAAATGGTTTAAGGTATCCGACTACGTTCGGAACCGTGATTTTGCAAAAGCATGTAAATGGATAATATTTATGATATTTAGTGTCACTTAGATTAGAAAATGTATACAAAATTATTTTAAGAATAGCATTACAATAAAAAATTATTTAAGTATAATATTTTAACAAAAAAAAATGAACATAGAATGACCCAATTTCAAAATATTCTCCTTTTGTGAAAAATGCTTTCATTATAATAATATTTTTCCTGTATATAGCTTAGACCTCTGCACAGAGGCTCAACTAGAATTTTTGAAATATATATCTTAGAAGTGGGTTTATCCATGCTTTAACGACAACAGAGGGAAGAAATTTTATAAAAAAACCCACCGATAACTATTTCAATTGGTTGTAACTCTGAAAATAATGTGAATTTTTGAAAATTCATGTTTGAGACTCTGTACTGAGGTCTAAGCTATATACAGGCAAAATATTATTATAATAAAAGTATTTTTCACAAAAGGAGAACATTTTGAAAAAAGGTTGTTCAAAGTTAATTTTTTGCCGAAATATTGTATTTAAATAATTTTTTTGTCAGAATGTGTGTGTGTGTCCTTAAAACAATTTTATGCATGTATTCTAATCTAAGTGACACTAAATATCATGAAAATTATCCATTTATGAGCTTTTTTTAAAATCACGGTTCCGAACGTAGTCGGATACCTTAATGAAAACGTATGTCAATAGTATCGTAACACATTTTCAAATAAGAATGCATTGTAAAAAAACTAGTTTCTCTTAAAAGTAAGAAAGAAATCTGTGTTATATTATCTTCGCGGTTTCAATAAATAATACCATCATAAATAAATTTGATTGAGTGAATTTGATAAACAGTTTGGTATTTTACCTTCCCATGTTGTACAAGCTCGCGCGCCCCTATATTTTCAAATTGATTTTTTTTTTTTTTGTTATATTTGCTGTAAAACCCAAAGCATTTTTTTTTTTTTTTTAGGGAAACCTGTAATATTCATGAGCAATGCTCTTACCTTTTAAAGGTTATAAATATTTCGTAATTGCATAGCAAAATCATGGAAAGAGAAATTAAATCTTAGGTAATTAAAATGTCATTTAAAAAATATGTTGTATAATCTAAATATGTAGATGGAACGGAAGATGATGGATCGGACTAATAGTGACGGTGAAAAAAATTAAATAGAATTGAATGACATGTGCTTGGAAATGTAATGGAAAAAAAAACGAACTGTTCATGTTATTCAATAATGAGAGTTCGTAAAATATGTCATTTTTAAATAAACAACTTATAGGTTATTTGTAGAAATCTAATTTTTCATCATCTTTTCTTTATTTTTAAAGATATCAATTTTATACCCAGCGTACAACACTAACTTTTAACAGAAAAAAATAAGATCAAAATTTAAAAATTTGATAGTTTTAAAAAATTTAACATAATAAAACCAGAAGTTACTTAAAAATGTTTCTTTTTAAGATGATGTAGGGTATATTCCGGCGTATAAAACACATTTTTTCTAAACAAAAATGAGATTAAAATTTACGGGTGTGCACTTTATGCCGGAATATACGATACATCTCAAAATGAAACAGCTTTAAATAACTCCTGTTTTATTATATTAAATTTTTAAAATTCAAACATCGAATACTTCATTGGAATCTAATTTTTTGAACCTCTGGCATTTATTTGTTTGGCATTTTAAAGGTTTCGTTGACGCATGCTTGCATACATCTATAACGACAGAGTCCGCGATTGGACAAAGTTTTTAGCAAATAAGCCATCGTAATTGTTCAGCTAAAGAGTGAGATATTATTCTGAGGGATTTTTGTTACGGGCAGCTTCGTTTTTAATAACAGAAATTGTTCTTTTCGTCTTTAACCCATCGCTTCTCAACCTGTGGGGCGCGCCCCCCCGGCCCCCCCCCCCCCCCCCCCCCCCCCCCCCCGCGAGCACATTAAAAAATCGAAAACAAAATATTATTTTTAAAAAATATATTAATTTACTGAAAGTAAATAAAACCGGAATAAAGACATAATAAAAATAAAATACATATTCACACTGATGCAATACACTTATAAATGTATCAGTACTGCATAATTTATTTTATAATTAATTTAACTATAGTAAGTTAAGAACAAGTTTAAAAGTTACCAGTGCCCCCATGGGCGTGTCATGTATAAAATTATACGTTTACAAAATCAACACTTATCTTGACAATTTATACGCTTTATAATTAATCGTTTAACTGCCGATAAAAAGGTACACTGTTCGCGCCGCAATGCAGCCTTCTACGTAAGCGATATATGTGGGGGGAAGAGGTAGAAAAGGAATAAAAATGAGCAAATCCTCTGAAGTAAATAAATCCTTCACTAACACTGTCAAGGTCATTTAATTCCATTCTAAAGCTTTTGGAATAATTTTATGGAAAACAATACACAGAAAACATCATACTTCGGAAAGACGTATATATACGTCCGGAGAAGTTAATGCTTTGACTGGGCAAGACGTTCATATACGACGCTGACAGCTTTAGCGTCAAAGTATAGTATTATTGAATTCAATACATTGTTATTGTATGGAGGGGGACGCGATGGAAATTATGATTGAATACTGGGTCGCAAGTATTGAAAGTTTGAGAAGCACTGCTTTAACCCATTTAGAGTCAATCTTTGATGAAGTCTATGAAGAGGAACACCTAGAGTGTGTGAGTGAATATTATAAAATTAATTAAATTTTTTATTGTTAATATTTACTAATAGTTTGTTATATGACTGTAAATAATAATATTAAAATATTAAAAATTATAATTTTAAACAAATTTCTTTACACATTAGTTATTCTTTCACAATGCAGTCATTTTGACAGATTTTGGGCAATGTAGATATATACTAAGTTTTAGTCATTCTAGTGTTAAAATTCTTTTGTGTTAAAAAAATGAGTCCATAAATTTTAATAAAGATAGAACAGATGAAGAATTTTAAAGAAATCACGATTCGAATGCGAATATGATATACAACATAAGCATGAATCAAACGTATTATAAAAAGCAGCAGGGAAACATCAAAGAAACCATTTCCATTTTTTTCCTGTTATCAAGTGATCGCAACACGTCTTACATGTTAACACTACGTTACGCTCAGATGCACGGTTGCTGTGATCACTGGAGCGTACAACGTCAAGTGGACTTAAGTGTTGAATTTATCAAAACATTTTCTTTTGTTCTCATAAAACGCATACACAGTTAGAAGTGTCCAGTTTTCAACTATACTGTTAATTAAAGCTATCGTAGGACTGTTTGAAAAATAAATATCTCAGTCACACTGTATTGATTTTTAACCATTTTGTTGCATTTTATTTCCGGAAATACTGAATTGGTAATTTATTTTCTTGGTCTTTGAGGTTTAAGTATGGAAAAAAGTGTTTCTAAATCTATGAATACCTTGCAGAAAAGCGTTCTAGTTTTCCATACAGTGTAATTTAATTTTTGTCCACTTAGATGTCAATATCCGGTTTTTAATCAACAAAACCAAAATTGGCACACGATAAATTTACTCTTTTTAAATAAGTACTGTTTCATTAAATCAATTGTAATTCTAGTGTAGGAATGACAACGGTCCTGTTCATAGAAAACTAGTATTATTATTATTATGTTTTATTTATTATTTTACTAATAATGGACTATGAATGCTATGAGGCCAGTACAAGTTATGGAGGTTCAATTGAATAAAAAAGAGCAAATTGGGATATAAATTGATGTCGGAGATATTTTTTGGAGCAGCAATTATTTTATGTCTCTGCTACATATAAAACTAATTTTACGTTTAATTAAATGTGATGAAAGTTGTATGTGTTAGTTTGCTGTTATATGTAATTCTTTTTCGTCTGTCTATACATGAACTTAGAACAATTTGATTTTAGAACACTAACATAACATTTCTCGAATTTTTTATAACCCACATAGATAATTATATATAATTAGAATTTATGGTAAAAACTAAGTATATTATATGTATATATATACTCTCAACTCTCTCAATTTTTCTATTTCATAAGTTTATAAATATTTTTATATAACTAAATATAGGAGAAATAGTTACTAAATAATGCTTTGAAAAAGAGGCTCTTATGTAAATCCAATATTCAACTATGTAAATCCAATATTCAACTCATTATAGGGGTCTTTTTACGTATATAGCGGTGATTATTTAAAAATTTCTTCGAACTTTAAATTCACCACGAACTGTGAAGTACGATAACTCTAAAATTGTGGATAAAAAAATAAATAAAACAAGTAATTCAAGCTTTGAATTAAAAAATAACAAAACCTTACTCAACAGAAAAGATTAAAAAAAAAAGAATTACATTTAAATTTCAGATATAAGAAGTGTTAGCTAAAT
This sequence comes from Trichonephila inaurata madagascariensis, assembly GCA_019973955.1. Classification (NCBI taxonomy): domain Eukaryota; kingdom Metazoa; phylum Arthropoda; class Arachnida; order Araneae; family Nephilidae; genus Trichonephila; species Trichonephila inaurata. The sequence goes on along the minus strand of BMAV01018764.1, from coordinate 132,665 downwards.
ATTGAATTTATTAGAATTCAATATTTAGTTATGTTGAAATAATAAAAAAACATTGGATAGGAAAAGTAGCTGAAATGTATTGCAAACACACAAGTTATTACTTTAGAAGATATTTTTACTTTGGGAAGCTTATGAATATATTATCATTTCTTACTGTTTTGATAAACTCTTCCCTCAGGGCATAGTCAGATCCTAGCTACGAATACGAATTATTCAAAAATCAAACAAGAATTACTTCTAAACTGCTTAAAATTAAGAAGTACATACAATAAAAGAGAGAAAAAAACTTATTCTTATGGACTTAACATTTTGTGAAATTTAAGAGCAGCATACAACGTCACAGAATGTCATTATTTACAAAAGCAGAACTACCAAATTTCTGTCCTTTGCTTTTTTTATATATTTTTATCAGCTTTATGGAATAGACCTCGTCAAATTACAATTCAAGATGTGAAACCCTTTTTTTAAAAAATTATTACTATTAATATTATTTGGTTTCCATTCATAATCTTAATCTTACGGCTTGAGATTAAATTGATATTCAGGTGCAACGTAATTAAGATGCACCTGAGCAATGTGTGTAGAAATTATTCAACAATGAAGGCAAACTAAAGTTTGGTTTTTTTTACACAGAGTGTATATGTGTGTTATTTTCTATTTAAGAATGCAGAGCATCTTATCTTGGGGTCTTAGGAGACCGTGTTTTTGTCAATGAACCAAGAACTACTTCTCAGCTCAAAATCGATATTCTAATACAGAAAGCTTTAGGGAAAAATGTTATGAAAAAAAAACTCGCATTGGCGATTGTTTATGGCAGCGTTCCCCGAACTTTTTTATCGCCGCAAACCGGTCAACATTTCATAATTTTATCGCAGACCACTGGGAGGACTTTGATTCTTTATATTTTAGATTATTTTTATTTAATAATTTAAATGTACCTATATTTAAATATGCCTCCAGAATAAAATACAGTTACATCAAAAAATGAATATAAACTGATGTTACATGGAAAGTCACACGTATCATACACTACAGTAAATAACAATACACTATAGTAAATACAATGTAAATAGTTTAATATCCCTTGGTTGGCCCGGGGTTGAGGATTACTGTTCTATGGGGATTATCTAAGAGATAATGATTCTCATTCATCGATAGACAACATGTAAACGTTACATAAAATAATGTATAGAAATAAATATTAGGTTGTGAGTAAAAAGTTTTCCGCCAAAAAAAAAATCCTGTAAAATGATAAATGCATACAAAATTAGCAGCTCTAATGAGGATAGTGATCTTCATTTAAATCTGCAATGGTCTGCCAACGTTTTGGCAACTTTTCAATTCCTTCTGCGAAAAACTGTGGTGTGCACGAGTCCAGAAATGACCTCATTTAAATGGAAGATTGTGCCCTCAAGATGCAGCTACAAATGTAAGAACTGATTGTAATCTGAAGGCACTGTGCCTGGTCTGTATGGTGAATGTTGCATCAAACCCCACTCCAGGGTGTGGAGCGTCCAGCTGGTCATCGCACTAACATGTGGCCGGGCGCTATCTTGATGAAAAAGAGCGACCTTCCTTCTGAACTCTTTTTTACATTTTTCGTGAATGGCATCGCTAATTTCGATTAGTATTTCACTGTATACTGTACTGTAGATAGTCTGCCCGCTTTTCAAGTACTCTTTAGAGATAATTCCACGACAATCTCACCAGATACAGAGAAGCACTTTATTGTTATTTAGCGTTCGTCTTGCAACCGAACCTACTGATTCCCTGGGTGCTGAACAGCCTCCTTCACAGCTTGTATTGTTGCAGTACATCCATTTTTCATCTCAGGTCAAAATTCTGCTAAAAGTGTTCTATCCTTTGATCTTTGAGCATAGCCATACAGGCCGCTTTTCTCTTGCTCTTGTCTTCAGCAGTCGATTCGTGAGGCACCCAGCGGTTAAACTTAAACGTATGCGTTTGTGAGCATTAATTTTGTTTTTTGACAATCGTCAACGTCAAACTCTAATGCAATAGTTTGTGTTCAAACATTTCTGTATTGATCAATGATTTGCTTTCACTGGTCGCAATCAACCTCATAAAGGCAGCCAGAACGTGGTTCATTTCAATGTCGTAATTCCCAGCTATAAACTTTGGAAACCAAACTTTTACTGCATCACAAGTATTGAAGCCTCAACTTTCACACATTTTTTGTGGCATTCAGTTGCACTGAATTTATTTCAGAACTCATAGTACATAATCGCTCTGATCTGTTGATGTGATTGCTCCATTTTAAACACTTTTTTTGATGCACAAGATAATAAAGTTTTGACAAACAAATTACACAATCATGTAGTTCTACTTACAGATTTAGAATGTTAAAACCCATTTCGAGAAAGATTAACTATCATGGGAATGGCCGATGTTGGAGTGGAGGTATCATCCCTTGGGGGAAAACTTTTTACTCTCAACCTGATATATTCAATCATAAAATATTAAAGGTTGTGTTTATTTGAAACTGTAAAGTGAATACTGGCTGTAAAGCATATCTTATATATATATAATAAGGATTAACATTCCTTAGAATAATAATAGTTTATTTTTATAAATTTATCATTTTTCATAGATACTTCTATATTATAATGTTAGATAAAATTGCTTATTATTATTTTTTAATTCATATATAACTCAAATATCACTAAAGTTATGGTAGTTTGTATATAAACTCTCTTTTCAATTTTTTTTATTTCTATTAATTTCTTACTTTTGTTAAGTGCTACGATTCAGACATTCCCATGCTTTGAATTTGCATTTGTGTCCAAAATCTGGCAATAATTTATTTATTGTACTCAGATTTAGCGAGGGCTCTGCATTTTCGAATGCAATTTTTAGGTAAGTTACCTTTATCTTGTAAGGGATTTAGATATTCTATCCATTATTTTCAATAGGTTTTTGCTCAGTGTTATTATCATAAAGGGGGAAAGTTGGTTGGCCACAAAACATGTTCAGCTCCACTTTTATATAAATTAATTTATATATAAGCAATGTGTGTTTATAATAGTATAGAATCCATTTTTATATATTCTTAACCCTATTATAATTTTAATTTCTCATGTATCCTTCTATGTCTAGTTTCTTACAATCTGAATTTTTTTAGGTTTTGCTTAGTAGAGAATTTATACTATATATATATATATATATATATATATATATAAATCTCCTTTTCTTAATAACATAGTCCCTTATACAATAATACATATTCATTAACATGAGAAAAGCACTTTACTTTTAATTTATAGTAAAATTATTCGACTCTTAAATATTAAAGTTTGTTCTAATGTCAGAAAATTTTAGAATAATTAGCTGCATGGCCCGGAGTTGCAAGCGCATTTTCAAATGCATTATTACTCTCCCCCCTTTTTTGTATCTCTGAGAAATTTTACATGCAGTTTGTCATACATGTAATTTTGATGTTGGCTCTTCCTGGTGATTTTTTTTTTTACGTGTAGTCATTAAAGTTTCCTTTTTCTAGTTCTTTTCCACTTCTTTACCCATCAAAAGAGAAAAACAAATTTATTTTCGGAGTAGAAAAAGCAAACAAAAAACCCCATAATTATTAGTTTTTTTTGTTCCGAAAAAAAATAGTGCTAAAGAGAAAAGTTTCATGGAAGACATAATCGTACAAGAGAAGGTAATTATCTTTATGTCTTATGAGAAGGTCTTTCTTTTTATACCAAAACTCTTTAGGTATTTCACCGTTCATAAATAATTTTAACTAAAAATAACAAGCCAAAAAGAGGAAAGAAACAGAATTTGACAGGATTTGTGAGAGGAACCTCTCTCAACCTCCCGTAAGGCCAAAGAATTAAAATTGTGGGACCATTTGCTTGTGCATTAAACATTGGGAGTGCGGCACGTCCATAGGAGCCCATGTTAAATTACGTACCTTTTTCTCAGAAACTACTTACTTCTCATTGATAAAATGTTTACAGTAGGTTATGTGTATTACCAATAAAACTTATACGAAGGGTTTTGTCTCTTTGTTGAAAATTAAAGTAATTATAAATTTTTTTAAAAAATGCCCAGTTTTTTTTCCCTAAAATTTATTTTAAAAAAGCCTTATCTAAAAACTTTTGCTAAATATATCTAATTCCCTCCGTTAAAACTTGTTAACATGTTAAAAGTATGCTCACTGAAAGTTTGAGAATTATTTAATGTTTGAGAAAAAGGTACACACATAAAGTGAAAAATATTTCATTTTGAGAAAACAAGCTTTAGAGTAAATATTTGTAATTTTTGAACATTTACTTTTTTCAGTACTTTCCAGAAGCATATAAAATATTTTCTGTACAGTCTTCTCCTACAAAAGACTGTGTTCTTTCTTTATTTCATTATTTTTAACAATTTAGAAATTTTTTTTTCGGGGGTGGGGTGGGGGGTATCTCAAGATATTTTCGTTGGGCTTACTTGCGTCTAATTTTTTGAAGCATGGCCCACAGTTATAACTTGGCTCAACATCACAATGTTTTGAGATCATTAGTTTTGCTACATGACTCATACTGAACTGTGTAATAGCCATATTTACCCCTAATCATTGACCACATGGTGTTACTAACGTACTCTGTTGGGTTTTGAGTCTCTTTCCATTTAAACATTTTCTTAATAACATAGGATCACCTAGGTCTCTAAAAATTGGCTTCATTTATTTCATTATGGTTTATAGCACATGTATATGTGTTTATGATCATAGTGCCTTTTGTTACATTCAGCTTCTGCCTTTTGAAACTTGCACCATGGATTTATACCCGCAGGTTACACTCCATGTTGAGGGCTCTCGTTTGAAGACAGATGAAAATAAATTGATATTATTCCTAATAGACATACTGTAATATCTTTGAATTTTTTATATTAAAATGTCGGTGAGTCGGTTAAGATCACTTTGGCTTTTTCCACCACGTAACTTATTTCTTTATTTTTGCTTTTAAGATTCAAGAGACGTGTACTTATACACTTTTGGTGATATGCCCAATACACTCTAATTTTTCCACTTGAACATCGTATGAATTTACGTTCATCGGAAAATTATGCAAGGGGAAACACAGATGCTCCTAGCAGAGCTCATTCGAAGCGCGTCAAGGAGTAGCTTCATTTAAAATGTAAATAAAAATACTTCTAATTATCTTATTTCCTCATGTTATATATCATTTTAAACAGAAATATTTGACCCCATATAAGACCCCATTAAAAGCAGTTTTCAGAGTGAAAGATGAAGAAGCTTTCCAAGTGTTACTCCAGAGTATGCAATGTAAGTGTTAGGATAAAAAACTGTTTAAAGTTTGACTAGGTATATACTTATCATACAATATCAAAGATTTGTATGGACAGTTTCTTAATAGCTTGCCTACATTTTTAAAATTTTAAGCGCAATAGTATTTTTCGATTGTAGTTTTAAAAAATGGTGCATATTTTTCTGAATTTAAAAAATGTTAACACTAATATGTTCATTGATAAAATAACCGTATGACATGACAAATAAAGTGGATCAAAGTTTAAACAAAATACTGCCTCTTTTGACATATTATAAAAGGATAGTTCCTGTTGTGTTTAATGTATGAAAACCTTCATTTTTTTTCATTTGAAAGAAACAATATTTTTCTCTATATAATGTCTAATTTTTTAAAAGAATTAGTTTTAAATAGAAAAATGAAAAAAAAATAATAATAATGAAGATTTTTAAAATTTCAATGTTTTATGATATTTTTTAAACATATTATACAGCTATTTCATTAAAAAAAACTGGTTAACTTTGTTTTGCCAATTTTGTTTTATTTATGTGTGTAAAATATTTTTTGTATTCAGGAAATATTTTTATAAGAAATGACATCTAAATAAAAATATGTATATTACAAAATTGTTTCATGTTATTTTAAAATGATATTTTTTAAAATAATATTTGCAAACAACTTATAAATACTAAAAAATTAAAAATAATATGCTTCGTTAAAAATATTTTTAAAGAGCCATAATCACACTCTGTTAAATGGAGTAGAAATATATGATAAAGTATATTAAAGGATAAATAAAATATTTCAATAAACAGAACTCATTGCTGCTTTACATAGTATTTAAATGATAATTGTGTAAATATTTCTCCTAAAAAAATAGCCTACAAAACATAACAGAAACAATTAGTTTCGAGTGAAAAGGAAATGCAAGAATAAATTTAATGTGTTGGGCATTTAAGTCAAAGCACATATAGTCAAAGATATGTTTTATCACTGAAAAATAGTGCTATATTGTACCTGTTAAAACCTTTCAATATGCGGAAGTATAATGAATATGTATAAATATGTACTTATTAGCGGCTAAAATAAACTATTGAAAAAAAATTCAAAATTTTTTGTGATTTACATACCTAATTTACTTCAGCATACTAATTATCATAAAATCATATTTTGAAGTGCTTTAAATGAAACATTTGATTGACATCTATAAGAAATAACTATATAGAACCCACAGAGTGGAACATAAAATAAAATAAGTTGACCAATGAAATTATATTAAATTTCAGTGGTAATTAGAGCATGAACGTACTAAAAAATCTGAGCCAGATGTATGCTTCCTTTTCAAATGATATTTCATTTATTAGTTTCTTTTTTGAATTCTGAATCGTTATGGCAATTTTTATTTCAACAACAAAAAAGTCATTATTTAAGAATGTATCAATTTTTTATGCATCTTTGCTTACTATATTATTTTTGTGATGCATTATTAAAAGAGTTAAATGATACAACGAGGGGGGAAAATAAAACAGTTCTTTAAATGTTATTTATTCATATTGTTGAGTACTACTACCTTATCCTAGTCTAAGTATACTCACAAATACACATATACGATGAATGAAAAACTTCCATACATTTATGCCTTATATTATAATTTTTGAGAAATTTTTTTAAAAA
>BMAV01018764.1:113862-125324 GCA_019973955.1 Trichonephila inaurata madagascariensis | reverse complement strand
ATACATTTATGCCTTATATTATAATTTTTGAGAAATTTTTTTAAAAATTATTTTCTAATTTTTAATAGTGAATAGATGTAATAGTATAATATTAAAATACTCAAATTGCTTTATGTTTTGAAGTTTCGGAACTGTACTATACCCCGAGACACATTCCAGTTTTTTGTCTCAGCTGGAAAATTTATATTAAGGAAAATATGTTTAGGAATAGGATTTTTTCTTACATTATATTTCTTTATTAATGTTAAAAAATCTTTCATATAAATTTCCATGGTTATTTATTTATAAAATTAAACATATGAAAGCAGTAAAAATGAAATAAAAGTTTAATTATTACAGTTATTTATACAAATGAAAGATAATTTTTATAATTTTCGGTGTTCGCGTTCTCCAAGACATCAATAGCCTAGTGCCAGGATAACGAATTTCGGATCAACGTTATTTCTGTCGAGATATTGGTCCGAGTCCTGGTGACACTAAAATACTACTATGTAGAGCAGGGGTTGGCAGCCTATGGCACGTGTGCCACATTTGGCTTGTTGTACAATTCTTAGTGGCACTCTAAACTTCTCTACAAATTAGACAATTTTTGAGTAAATTTGATCACTTTGAATTGGAGCTTATTGAAGTAACATCTTCAGAAATATAGAAAGGAAAATTTACGGAATTATTAAAAAATCTAGAATGTAACTCTAAAGATTTTAAGTGTTGTATGGCATTTCTGGAGAGATTTAATCCAGAATTGTGTAAAATATGAAGTCACAAATTATATACTGTCCTGATATTACAATATAAAGTAGAGAGGTGCAGTGACACAAAAGGTTTACTTTAAAATACACTCTAAAACAAAAAAAAGACGCACCAAGAATGATTTGTTCGATGTTAGAGACAAAAATTGGTGGGTAGAAAGATTATGTACAAAATAGAAAATTATTAAAATTTCAGAAAAATTTAATAATTTATTTCAGTTTCATAGTTACAAAGTAACGAGCTCAAGCAAGTAACTACCTCTAAGCTGGATGCAAGCTGCCCCACAATGTGTCATAGAGTGATAAAGCACTCTGATGATATCTTGTGGTATTTCTTGCCAAATTTGCTCCAATTGTCGAGCCAGGTCATCAACATTCCCTGGCAGAAACAGTCGCCTTCCCATCATATCCCAGACATGCTCGATTGGAAAGAGATCTGGTGATTTGGCTCACCAAGGAATTGTTTGACAAGTAGAAACACGTGCCGTAAGTGGTCTGGAATTATCTTGCGTAAAAACAAGTCCAGGGTACTGCAAAAGTAACGGTAGCAAAACAAATTTCAGAAAGTCGTCGACGTACCGCTGCGCTGTAAGTGTGCCTCAAAAGACAACCAAGGGGTCCGGCTGTCAAAAGAAATGCCATCCCAGACCATAACTCCTGGTTGAGGGCCTATATCAGGGGTGGCGAACCTTTATGGACCAACGGTCCATTTTTTTTAAAGATTTTTTAATGAGGCATAGACGTGCCGTCAAATAATTTTGACTTGTGATTATAGGGAAAATAAAAGAAGTAAATACTAACAACTCAAAACTCTTTATTTACTACGAAAAAATACCTTTTGCACTATATAGTTGTAAAAGTTTTAGTTATACATGTAATTAAAATTAAAGTAACATTAGTGTGGCTTCTGTTGTTGCAGATTGGATGACAAATAACTTATATTAGGATTTTAAGATGTTACTTTTAGAAGAGTTCATGCTGAATTGGAATCATCTGCCAAATGGTTTCTAAGCAATTAATTATTTTTGCTGTGGTTCGCTTTTTTTGACAAGAGGATTTGTGATTTGTCATTTGACGATTCTCAGCATGCCACTGTTCCAGAACATAAAAAACACACCGCTTTGTCACCTTTATTAATCATGCCATATTTCTAGATTCACCGTTTAAAATTTTCTGTTACACTTACTATCTTGCACTTTCGTTCTTTTGCTGAACTAGTCATGTTAATTAACAGTTAAAATAATAAATATCACACAAATAAACTTAAAAATACAGTTGTGTCGACGAAATTGACTATACTATGCGTAGAAAAATTTTGCATCATAAGCAACTGTAATCCAAGACGTAACTTAGGCAATAACTAAGAGACAATAGCAAACGAGTGTGCTTCTCGCTGCCACGTAACCGATCACTCACGTTTTTTGTAATATTTCATAGTGAATTTTGTTATTTTGAAATAAAATGCAAACCATTTTAATCGTTGGCGTGCCCAAAATATTGTGTCGCGTGCCATTGATGGCACGCGTGCCACTGGTTCGCCATACCTGGCCTATATAAGAGCAGGATCGGCACGCTGCCATGAGCATCTCCATACACGTCTTCGAAGATCGTTAAGACAAGGTTGAAAGCGAGATTCGTCGCTAAACACTATACGTCCCCAATCAGCATGATTCCAACCTGATCGAGCCCAGGACCTTTATAATCTGGCTCGACAATGTGCAGGCGTGAGTTGCAGGTGGCGTAGCGGTCTGTACGAGCGTAAAATTCACTCTATCAGTCGTCTGTGAATGGTGATGTTGGACACTCGTGTGCTGTTCGCACGTTTGATGTTGATAATGATGAACCAGGCGATGTGACAGTTGATCAGACAACCAGTCTGTTCTTCCGATCTGCTGTGGCCCTAAGTCGACCGCTACCATCATGACGCTGAAATCTGCCACTATCCACCCATTCTTGCCAGCATCTTCTAATGGCCGCATCACTTCGACCCATACGATGAACGATTCTCCGTTTTGCAAAACCTGCCTCTTTCACAGGCCAATGATACAACCTCTTTCAAACTCTGATGGTTGCTCGTAATGATCTCAAATATTGCGGCGAGGCATTTTTTCAGTCGTTAAAAGGTATCCTAAATCGTTATGCTTCAGAAATTTTGACCATCTCATTAAGAATCATTTCTTATAGACACCTGCTAAGTGTGCAGTTCCTATGCACTGCAGCTCCCTCTATTCATTCATTGAACACGAAATTTTAATCATTTGCATGTTTGGTACAGATTTTTTTTGTTATAGAGTGTATATAACTATATTGAAGAATCACTTATATTTTGTGTATGTTGCTTACTTCTTTTTTTAATAATTCAGTTTGAAAGATATGTACCGTATTTACACGAATCTAAGCCGCATTGTTTTTCCAGTGTTAATGCTACTGAAAATCGGGTTCGGCTTAGAATCGAAGGCAAAACATTTGTTGGATGGGTTATTAAGTTTCCACCCTTTCAAAAAGAAAAATGTAAACGTCCATTCTGTCCGCTATGAAATTCCAACACTCTTATTTATCATAAGTAAGGTAAGAACAATAGTGAAGTATTTATTGAAGTATCCCATTAGAGGCTTGGTGATAGTTTCCCATTTATTAGGCATTTAACAAACTGAATTTTTGTCACGCATATTCTTTGTTAATACATCTAAAAAGGCTTCGAGCAAAAACATTCTCTTAATCCACAATTACAGTAAAAAAATATAGGAGTATATAGTAAAAACAACGAAGAAAATAAAAATATTTGATTAATCTAATTTGTATCAAAAAGAAAAATGAGTGCAGATGGTATTCACAAAATTGTATGCAATACCAAAGTTTTAGCTGACATGTAACACAGTGCTAACTAAATACTTTCAGATGCGTTATCTAAATGATGAATTGATGGGTATCTCTCTACTGATAACTAATGTATATGAACACCTTTATATATCTATTTAGCTATCATAGATATAAATTAGGCATTTTCACAGATTCACTTTAAAATTAATACACATTCAAAATTTATAGTTGAATTATATAAATTTATATAATTTTAAATTTATTATAAAGTGGCATTAGTATTAATTAATGCTTCAAGTGTTCTTAGAGATACACAAAACATTTATATATGTGGGGAGGAGGTAATGAGAAAAAAATATACACAAAAGATTTCCATGCCCATTATTCCCAAAGGATATGATCTGAAGTATCGAAATAATGTTTCTGTTACAAAATAAAAAAAAGTGCCAAAAATACAAATTAAAAGAGATAGACCAAAGAAAAATTTAAATTCTAGAAGTAGCCTTATGCTTCGTCTGTGGGTAAATTTACCTATGATGTCCAGGTAAATTATAATTTAAGTATGTAACAAGCCAAGTTTTTCCTCAAAAGGGAAACATTTTACACCATAGATTCTCAAAGTTCTTCGTACGGGCTCTTGGGATTCCTTGAGACTGCTGAGGGGGTCCGTGGATAATTAAAATTAATCTGTGAAAGAGCGTGGACAAAGTTATTCTTCAAAAGTTTTATAAAAAGTAAAATATTTGCAACTCATTCCCATTATTATGAAAGTTAAAATAAATTAGTAATAATTTTTAGGTGTTAAAAATTTTTAAAAATAAAAATTTTAAGAAAATTCAAATTAAATTAACATAAAAGATGAAACGAGCGCATTTTCCACCATACCCGAACATGAGAAATAAATTCATTAAAATTGGCTTTTTTTATAGAATCTTTAATTGCTAGTTGCAACGCGCGCGCGTATATGCTATACATCTCTTATTCCAATAAGTTTATTAAAAGATTGATCAAAAAGCTCTCCGTCTTCAGAGTGATCCCTTGTTTCGAAATTTTTATTTTCCATTTCAATTACTGAAACTTCGTCTTCAATTTCGGTTCCTAATAAGTTGACAAATGAAATCATATTAGCTCCATTGTCCGTAGTACTTGAATAAATTTGCTGAATATTTTTTTATTTCTAATGGGCTGCCGATTGGAGTTATTTTTTTTCTCCCATTGCAGACCTAATGCATTCCCCGAAAGCTGGAATATCATTTTTAGTGCAGTGCGATATAGACGGGTACCAATTGCCGCAGGTAATTTGACGCCCAGTTTCGTCTCTAGAGGGAGGCACCTGAGCTCTGACTATGCGAACCTATACTAGGATTCAGGTTTGCGTAGAGCACTTAAAGCCAAACAGACACTCTAGGGATCTTTTACATGCCTTATAATCATACGACATGGCCACTGTCGATTTCCTGCATCACGAAAATCCCCCGACGTGTTGCGGGGTCGAACCCGCAACCTTGGGTGCAAAAAGCCAGTGACAAACCAACCAAGCCACCCAGCCGGCAATTTGCTGAATATCGATATTGTATTTTTAATGAAAAAATAACCCAGACTGATATCTTTCTTAAAGACCTATTTATATTCCCAGTTCGCTCAAATTAATTAAATCTGCTTTCTACAAGTAGTTTCATGCGAAACTAAAACAGAGAAGTACTAGTGAACATCGAAACAGAAAATCGAGCAGCAATGTACATGTAATGATGATAATTATGTGATTGACGAGAAATTAAAAGGTACCAATAAGTTGTTTGCAGTAATAAAATGACTGAAAATATATCGAACAGAAATAAACCGATGGGGTTTCTTTTTTAGGCTCAACTTCGGTTTTCGTTCCGACCACAATAACGGTTTTTCCGGTTCTCGGTTCAAAATATTGGTTTAAAGCTTTAAATCTATCTCTCTTTCATAGGTCTACCTTTCTTAGAAAAGTTCCAAATTTACAAATTTTAGGTGCCTGAATGATATTTTTCTCCCATGAAGTTCGTTTGTAAACAAGAGCAACGTGCCCCCAGGACACCTTAGCATTTTTTTTCTGTGTTCTACCCTTCTCATTCCATCTCTTTTTCATCCTTTCTTGTGCTTGGAAATTGATTTAGATTAGGGATGACGAACCAGTGGCACGCGTGCCATCGATGGCACGCGACATAATATTTTGGACACGTCAGTGATCAAAATGGTTTGCACTTTATTTCAAAATAACAAAGTTCACTGTGAAGTATTACGAACAAACTCGAGTGATCGGTGGCGGGGAGCACACTCGTTTGTTATTGTCTTGCTTTAGTTACGTCGTGGACTACAATTGTTTATGATGCAAAATTTGTCGACTCATAGCATAGTCAATTTCGTTGACACAACTGTATTTTAAAGTTTATTTGTGTTCTTTTAAAGATTAACATGGTTAGTTCAGCAAAAGAACAAAAAGTGCAAGATAGCAAATGTAACAGAGAATTTCAAACTTGGTGAACCTAGAAATATGGAATTTTTAGTAAAGGCGACAAAGCGGTGTGTGTTTTGTATTCTGGAACCGTGGTATGCAGAACATCGTCGGTAAAATGGCATTTTGAAACGAATCACATATCCTCTTGTTAAAAATGTATACCACGGCAAAACTAATTAATTGCTTAGAAACCGTTTGGCAGATAACTCCAATTCAGCATGTATTTTACTAAAAGCAACATCTTACAAACCTATTACAAGTAATTTGTCTTTCAACCTGCAACATTAGAAGTTGCACAAGTGTTACTTTATAATTTGAATTACACGTATAACTAAAACATTTACAACTATGCAGTGCAAAAGGTATTTTTTCTCAAGAAAATAAAGAGTTTTTAGATGTTAGTACTTAGTTTTATTATTTTCACAGTCGTCACAAGTCAAATTTATTTGATGGCACGTCTATATCTCATTAAACACTTCTTTAGAAAAAAATGTCACGTTGGTCCATAAGGGTTCGCCACCCCTGACTTAGATCAAGGGTTGGCAACCTTTTAGCTGTGGTGGGCCAAGCCAATCTATCAATATAATTCAAGGTGATGTACAGTAGTAACTATTTGAAAAAAGTCGATAATCACGGCAATGTATACAGAGTTAGGGAATATATATATAGATATAGATATAGACAGATAGATAGAGCGCGAGAGAAAGAGAGGTCAGATTTACAGTTTTATTATACAATACACTTGCATCTATTATAGATATTTATTAAGATAAACGAAAAATATAACTATTCCTACAACATAAATAAAAGTTTACACTTGTACATATGTTATACATTATGCATGTTTTAGGAATATTTATTAAAGTAAGAAATAAACAACATAAAATATAAGTATACCATAAAATCCGACGTATAGCGCGTACTTTTTATGCAAAAGGTTAGATCGAAATTTACAGGTGCTTATTATACTCCGGATATAAGAATGAGAGTTTTAAAAATGAAAAAAAAAAAGATGAGAAAATAGAAGAAAATTAGACTTCTATATATATCAAGATGATGTTTATTTTTAAAAAAATGGCATTCCTCATAAAATTAAGGGTTTGTAGTTCTAGAAATATACCCTTTTTTTCAAAGTTTAAACTAATACCTCGAATACTAAAACTTCGAAACATAAGAGCAATGCGCAAGTACATTTCACGTTTCTTTGTAAAAAAAAGGAGGTGCACGTTATACGACGAATGCACCTAAAAATTAAAAATTGCACCTTGAAAGTATAGGTGCGGGTTATACGTCGGATTTCACAGTAGTTAAAGAAAATAAGTACTTCAATACGAATCTTGTCCTTGTACCACTGTACTTCACTTCGTAGGATCAGAGATATAATTTGTGACTTAATTTGATACGATTCTCTGAACCTTCACTCGCTGAACAGCTTCTTTTCAGACTGAAAATACTTTTCATGAGAAAAGACTTCTTCAATACATATGTAGAACCATTAGCTTATACAGACTTCTCTCGTGGGAGGGAGGAGGGGGGCGTACAAATAAAAAAAAAGGTAAATGAAAGCGCGGAGGGGCAATCTCTATTTTAAAAAATAAAAATATATTGGTCTTTGGAGGGAAGAGGAGTTTGAATTTCCAAGCTCCTTTCCCTTGCGGAAAGCAGAATATATGCAATTTTTTCTTCAGACAATTTAAGTTCTCCAACAGTTTAAAAAAAGCTGCCGATTTGTCGTTAGTCATCTTTCAGATTTTTTATTTTTTTTTGAAATTCCGTATATATATAATTTTTTTCCCTTTAATCTAGAGCATATTTTTCCAAAAAGCTCCCTTTCAAAATTACCAACTTCCATCCACTCAAAATTTGACTAATTCATTTCGGGGTATTGAGGGCTACTGAAAATTGTACCGCAGCCAAATCTGGCACAAGTGTCATAGGGTACCGACGTCTGTTCTAAATTATATACTAATGTATATAGAAGTACTAGGTGTACGATATACAGCATACTTATTACATTGAATTATATTATATATGTAGAGAGTGATAACGGCCAGATTAAGTAAGATATACATTTAATTATTTACAAGAGGGAGAGGTAAAAGTTAAAAAGTAACTAAATTATCGTCAAAAGTAACTTGCTGGATTTCACGAGGCGTCTATCTCGTCCACGTCGTCACGTGGTTCCATCGTTTTCTGTCTCGACTGCCGCGCTCTCCTCTTGTTTCCTGTCGTTTCCCGCTCATGTCTCTGTTGATCCATGGTTCCTGCGTTATTCTCGAACCACCTTATCGACTAGGTCGCGCTCTCTTGACATTACGTCAGCTGGAAATCAAGGGAGGATACGACAACGTGCAACTCCATTCTTACATATACATCTATTTAATATATATTAAATTCAATATAGTGCTTATAGTAGATGTATTGATATTAACAATCCCGCGATTTCCACGGGTGTGCATTTCTTCCGACTATTTAGCTGTGCAACTCCTGCTGTTCCTGTTTATGTTTTTCATTTATGTTTTTGGGTTCATATTTTTTTAGGATCCAATTCTATATTTTAAAATGAAAACACTTTTTGCAAAAAAATGTTTGTATATTTTAACTCTAAAATGTAGATTTAATACGTAGATTTGAAATACGTAATAAAACCATACGCAATTTTTGAACCTTCTTTGATAAAATAACTACTTAGCGAAAGGGTTAAATATGATTTGTATGTACTAATTTAAACTGTCATGAAAGAATTTTATGGTTTACACATCTTACATAGGTTGAACACAAACTTGGTTACAACGTAGATACTGTAAATTAGGGTGGATCACCGTTATATGGTGGAAAAAATTGATATTTTAATTGGAAGTTACTTATGTGGAAAAGATGCTCTATGGATAGAGATTAGGAGAAAAATAACTTAACAAGTAATATAAAAAAAATTTAAGTCAATTCCTACTTAGATCAATAAAGAAAAGTTTTATTTTAGCTACTTTTTATTAAGGTATCCGATTACGTTCGGAACCGTGATTTTGCAAAAGCGCATAAATGGATAATTTTCATGATATTTAGTGTCACTTAGATTAGAATATATGTATACAATTGTTTGAAGGACATGTTGAAAAAAAATTATTTAAATACAATATTTTGGCAAAAAATTCACTTAGAATTTTTTTCAACATGTTCTCCTTTTGTGAAAAATATTATAATAATATTTTGCCTATATATAGCTCAGACCTCTCTACAGAGGTTCAACTAGAATTTTTGAAATAGTGGGTTTATCTATATTTTACAACAGAGGGGAGCAATTTTAAGAAAAAAACGCCGATAATTGTTTCAATGGGTTGTAAATCTGAAAATAATGTGAATTTTTCAAAAATGATAATTGAGCCTCTGTAAAGGGTCTGAGCTATATACAGGCCAAATATTATTATAATAGAAGAATTTTTCACAAAAGGAGAGCATTTGAAAAAAGATTATTTCTAGTTAATTTTTTGCCAAAATATTGTATTTAAATAATTTTTTTTGTCAAAATGTGTGTCCTTAAAACAATTTTATACATGTAGTCTAATCTGACACTAAATATCATGAAAATTATCCATTTATGCGCTTTTTTAAAATTATGGTTCCAAACGTAGTAGGATACCTTGAATAGTTACAATTAATATAAATATGTATATACATATGTCTTTAAATAATCAGTTAGAATCAATTAATTTTTATTAATTATTATTATATTATTGTATTGTCATCCAAAATAATCCTGTATATAAAATTTCAGCTTAATGGAGCGCTGTAAAATGTATATTGTTAATGATTGAAAATTCCACCAAGTTAAATAAATGTATAAATAAATAAATGTATAGAGATTTTGAGAGCTAATAGAAGGAATTGAAAAATGAATTTCAAGACTTAATATATTGCCACAAAGGGGTTGAATTTTTGAGAAAAATAATTGAAAAGACAATTTTGAGTAGACTCAAAATTAAATTATTTTTCGACAATGTATGTAAATAACTCAAAACAATATTTGTTGATAAATGATAACAACATTTCTCAACCGAGCTTTCTCTCTCTCCACAACGTCGAATCCGCTTGTCCCGTCTTCGCTTTTTCGTGCACTGCAATTTCGACAAAAGGTTTTCTTTTAAACCCTTTTGTGGGCTG
The DNA here is from genome assembly GCA_019973955.1 of Trichonephila inaurata madagascariensis. Lineage (NCBI taxonomy): Eukaryota > Metazoa > Arthropoda > Arachnida > Araneae > Nephilidae > Trichonephila > Trichonephila inaurata. Next base: position 115,112 of record BMAV01018764.1, on the reverse strand, counting down.
TGGCTAATAGGTCAGCCAAAAAACAAAAAACAAAAATTCTCCAAGTGGGTGGTGGATATTTAGTCTATCCACATGCGTTAATTAAAGTTAAAACGCATGAAAATCAATGCAGATGGCAGGACGATACCTTCTTTTGAATTTCATGTCCTCTGATGGGTAGTTAGAAACAGTTTTTCTCGGTGTAAATCTACAAACTGTATTTTGATTACTATAAATAAGATTTCCGATCTGTGAATAAAACTTTGACAAGTCTTAAGTATACTTTTCTCTCATCTGAATGAATTAAGCAAATAGGCAATTAAAAAAAAAGGTTTTATTTAGGTTTTTAGAAAGTTTTTTTATACGATAGAAGCTCTATCCACACTTCCCACATAGAACAGAAAAAGGACGTAGAAATTTTCGCTTTTCCTCCACTCGAAAGAGAGCACTTAGAGTCATGTGAGAATGTTGGGGGTTGGAAATATAAACAAACTTTGTTTACAATATGTGGTACAAGATTCTCAGGTTCGAAAATCTTTCATTACAGCTTTTCTGCTTTTCTGCATATTATAAAGTTCCATGGTAAAAAACACATCAAAGTTGTGTAATAAATAATTTAAATCCTCAAAAATATTACTTTATTTCTAACTTTTTATATTAAAATTAAATAATATATATAAAATATGGATATATACCAATTTTAGTGTGTATTCTAAGTAAGCATTCTATGTTGTACAATTATTCTATTATTATTTTATTACACTTCTACTTTGTATTTAATTGTTATTGAAATAGTTATTAGCCTAAATGTGTTAATTTTTCATTAAAAGTTTATTGTATTATGATTCATTACTTCTGTCCTGAAAAGTAAGTTAAATATCTAAAGTGCGTGGTGACTATAACGTCTAGCCACCACCCAGGGAAAAAAACCCTGATCAGATATTTTTTGTGACTACATAATGTTTGTAGAGAAAGAGAACATTACATTTATCAAGTACTTTACCACAGAAAAGTGTATTTTAGCTTTGCGCCCGCGAAAGGATTAATGTAATACTAAAGAAGCTAATAAATCTATTTCTTTAACTAATATAGATATCCTCTCAACGCAATAAATATTTCAAAGTACTAAAAAATACTTGTTTTTTCTTTAATGAAAATTACTCTGAATTTTTTATTTTAAAAAGCTCTCAAATATCTGAATTTCATTTCTCTTGTGGCAGAACGTAAGACAAAAATTATTTTTTTATTTTGTTTTTCCCTTCATCTATACA
>BMAV01018764.1:102688-113762 GCA_019973955.1 Trichonephila inaurata madagascariensis | reverse complement strand
CCCCGAAAAAAATAATTGATCCACCTTACTGTACATTTATATGGTGGCTTGTTATAACTTTAAGTCAGCGATTAAAATGGATTTTTAAAAAAAGTCTGGGATCATTATGTACCTCCATCTTTGTAAAACAGTTGTCGCATTTTACTCTCTGTGGTATGATTTTGAATATTGTAAATGATGGATTATATAATAGAACTGTTTTTCTCTCTCAGATTATTTTTTTTCATCCTCCTAACAAACTTTAAAATTATATCTATACACAAAGCACAAAAAACTCCTTTAAGCCTTACTGCTCATTGAAATCAAAAGCTTTACCAAGATAGCCATAACAAATGATTTCAAACATAGTCAAAAGGAAATTATTCTATCATTTCGAAAAATGAAAAATATTTCTGACCATTATAAATAATGAACCAGAAATCATGACTAATTCTCAGGAAAGTGTTAAAAAATTTATTCAAAACATGAGAAAAATTCCACATAAGAGTTGGAGGCAATTTTATTTCAAAAAGTCATTGATCCATCCCCCATTTGTCACGCCAAACGTAAAATCTTCTATTTAAGTCATCTTAAAAAAATGTAACTGTAACTAGTAAAAAAATTGTTTTATATATCTAACGTTTTATCTCGTAGTGGTTTTTCAATTCCTACTATTAGCTCACACTCTCTATATATTTATTTATCTTGGTCAAATTTTCAATCGTTAATAAAATACACTTTAAAGAGCTCAATTGAGCTGAAATTTTATATACATGATTCTTTTGGATGACAATACAGCAATTTAATTATAATTAATAAAAATTAATTGATTAAAACTAATTATTTAAAGAAATACAAATAAAATCACGCTGACATCATTTTTAGCGACTAAGCGACCCTTTTGGCGACTTTTGTTAAACTTGAAAAGGTTTTTTTTCTCGCATCTTAAAGCATTCCGTTGAACTGAAATTTTATATACACAATTGTTTTGGATGACAATACGATACTTTAATGATAATTAATAAAAATTAAGGACCATTTAATGTTGTGATTCTGTCCAATGTATATACATATTTATATTAATTGTAACTATTCAATAAAAAGTAACTAAAATAAAAATTTCCTATGTTGATCTAAGTAGGAATTGACTTATGTTTTTTTTTTTTTATTATTATTATTTTATTATTATTTTTTTCATTTTACTTTTTTTCAATAAAATCTTAATATACAAAGATTTTCTTTTCCTTTGTTTGATTTTACAAGCTCGTCACCTAATTTGATCTCGCGACAGTCATATTTGTAGCGTTATGTCCGATTTTCATACAGATGTGTAAAGACATTCACTGGGAAAAACATATATTTCGATGGAAGTTATAAAGAGTTGTAAAGTAACGTAAAATCTAGCGTATAACGCGCCCTTTAACACACAAAAAAATCGAAATGTATGAGTGCGTGTTATACGCCGGTTATAAAAATGAGAGCTTTAAAAATAAAAAAGAAATAAGCATAGGAATAATTAGACCTCTATATAGATCGATGTATTGTTTGTTTAAAAGAAATGACATATTTCATATGAACTTAAAGGGTTGTAATTGTAGATGTATAATATTTTTTTTTTTTTTTTTGTAAAGTTTTGAATAAAGGACTTCACAACATAAGAACACTGAAAAAGTACATTGCAGATTTCCTCGTAAAAAAGTGGTGCGCTTTATATGGCGAATACACCTAAAAATGAAAAATTGCAGCTTGAAATTATGGGTGCGTGCGTTATTCGACGGTGTGCACTACAAGCCGGATTTTACGGTAATTAAAATGAACTGATAAGTAATAATTTGCAGACCTCGGGAAAAAAATCAATTGGTACAAGCTACTCTACTTCTAAGTCTTCCTGAAGAGTGCATACATGTTCTATAATGAAAGAAATCGATTGAATAAAAAGATGAGGATGCGCCAATTTAAAGAATCATTTATAACTATAATACAAATACAACTGATTTTCTTTACTTAAAACATCTTCCTCCAACAGAAAAAAAGAGTAATTTTATTAATCATTTTTGATAATTCGTAACTCAAATAGAGATATGTAATAAATCTACAATTTCAAACCAGATTACGAGATATCTCGTAGCCGACGGATTTGGAACACATGCTTACTACGATATATCTCGTAGCCGACAGATTTGGTACACACGCTTACTACGATATATCTCGTAGCCGACAGTTTTGGTATACATGATCTACGAGATATCTCGTATTTAGCAGTTAATATGTTAATATTGTTACACTTTTACTATTTTATAAAAAGGGCTTCCCTTTTAAGCAACATCGACGTTTTAAATTACAAGTGGTTAGAATAGTTCCCAACTATATTTAGATTGTATATATTTTAGCTAATAACATTTGTGCCTTGTTAGACCTAAAATCGTCTTCTGGGGAATCGGCCTCGACAAAAAACTATTGAACAGTCATCTCTGGGACATTCTTGTTCTGCAAATACTTTTTTCACTTTCTTCAACTTTCTTAACATAGTTCAGCGCCCCCCTCTCAAACGTCCAATATTTGCAACCCAGTGTTCAACCATAATTTGAATCGCGCCCCCCCCCCCCATACAATAGCAATTTATTGGATATAATAGTAACGTAATTTGGCACTAAAGCTGCAATACAACCTTAATTATACACCGTACAAATTATCATGGTAAGTATCAAATTTTGAAAATGCTACTTCTAAGTAAAAGATATTTTAAATTACTTTTAAATTATAATTTTTTTAAAAAAATTCGACTTTCTGATATGCCCCTCGTAGGGTTATCACAATCCCCTTTCTGGCATAGTCTTAAGTTTAAATTCTTAAACCAAACAAACATGTAATATACTGTTTTTCGCATACAATTTTATAGGGGGGGGAGCTAGATTTATATTTTAAATTCCAGTGAGGGGATCGATACTCACAACCAACTTAAATAAAGTACATGTTAATATAAAGAATGAAAAATTCTTCAAATTTTGCCCGTAGCAAGAATAAACACAATCCAAGAAATTTTACGATGTTTCATATAAATAATAAAACTTTCTTCTAGAACTTCTAATATTAAATTTTGCATACATATTTAGCTTATAGCGTTTTCGGCATTTTCATTTTCCCTTTTTTAAACAAAAGTCATATTAAAAAATATGCCTTACCCGACCCCTTTACTGGGTATTTCATGATGTTATATGACTATATACATTGTTTTTACATGGATAGGATATTGATGTCGAAGTCCCTTCGACTGTATTGTTGTTGTTGCTTATGCCACCTGATCAACCGTAACATCAGATCAAGGTCCACGAAATTCATCGAGGCTAAGGGCTAAATTTTTATGCCTATTGTTAGCCTTAGCTTTGAGCACCATGCAAGTGATAGTACGATTTGGCCCGATTCCACCCCAATTTTGACGAAGAATAACCTGGGGGTGGTCAGGGGCTTCCCACTTCTCTTTCCCTTCCACCAACCTCACGAAAGGACTTCCAGCTCGACGGCTATTTAGATTACCCATATGCCACGAAGGCACTATGCATTTACAAACATCCACGCCTTCTTCGTTATTGGAACCCAAGTGCTACGACATCGCAGTGAGCTTCACTAACCACTATACCGGATGGGTAACCGACAGAATTGTAAAACTTTCTTATAGCCCTCTCCTGTTGAATTCAAAGGTAGAGGACTTAAATTTCTAACACGGAAGTATATTTATCTTTTACTCCTTCGTACGCTTTATTCACTCCAGAATTGATTCCTACAAAATTCAATTTTAATTGATGTCTGCTTAACAAATGAAGTACACTTGCCAAATTTTTGAGTCTGTAGGTCTAATAACTCAAAAACGAATTTTTAAAAAATTATTTATGCACATAATCATCCTCCCGAGAATCAATTTCTTTAAAACCAGTTCCTAGCAGGTCTCTAATTACAAAAGAAACATGTTAGAAAAAATTCAAGTCTGTATGTCTAACAATGCCAAAAACAGGAATTTTTATTTCCTGTAACGCCCTCGTAAACCCTTTAGTAGTTCGATTTCTTTAAAAAACCATTCTTAACACATATCTGTATTACACAAAATTTTTCTAAATTTAATATGGTCTAATGGCTCTAGAGATTTCGCGATGAACGAATGAGTTTTTTTGAGTCTCTCTTCCAGTATGCTTATAGATTATTAAACCCTATTGGTTGAACTTAATATTTGTTTTAGATGAAAGAAGGTATACAAAATCAAATCTGGGACAGAAAATAGCAGTGATAATAAAGAAAGCCATATGATTTTATTAGATTAACTAATTTTTTATTCCATATTTCTAAATGTCAACTTACGTATCATTGGTCCTTTTTCAAACTCCAAGTACGTTCACAAAGCAAGGCGCTCTTATGAAATACGTCACTATAACATTTATAACACTATATATATCAGGGGTGGCGAAACTTTATGGACCAACGGGCCATTTTTTCTAAATAAATACTAAATGATGTATACACTTGCCGTCAAATAATTTTGACTTGTGATTATGGCAAAATAACAAAACTAAATACTAACAACACAAAACTTTTCATTTTTACTACAGAAAAATACATTTATTTTTTATAGTACTAAATGTCTTAGTTAAACGTGTAATTCAAATTATATAAAGTAACATTAGTGTGATTTCTGCTGTTGCAGATTAGATGACAAATAAATTATATTAGGATTGGGTAAGATGTGTTACTTTTAGTATAATGCATGCTGAATTGGAGTCATTTGCCAAAGGGTTTCTAAGCGAGTCTTTAATATTATTCATCTCTGAAAATAATGACTCGTAGGCATAGGTCGATGAAAATATGGTTAAAATAGCATTAAAGCCGGCTTCTTCAAACAGTTAAACGTGTCTCGAATCGAATGTAATGTTTCCAAAATTTCGTTACTGGCATTTTTACTTACATTGTTTGTTAATCTTTCTGTTTCAATCAATTCTAACTTTTTTTTTATTTCAATAAATTTTTGAATCCATATTGAGCTAGACTAGAAAACAATAAGTTTCATTTCAAATTCTTCTATTTTCAACGTCGAATTAGGGCAAGTTCAGTTTATCAAATGATGTCGAATCAAGGTATATAATAAACTTGTGAGTTTCTAACACTTCTTTAAACTGAGAAAATCTCACTGAAAATGCCTTGATTGAAAAATCAATCGTGGTTGATCGTTTTGATTGGTGGTGTGCCCAAAATATTGTGCCGCGTGCCAATGGTTCGCCATCCCTGCTATATATTATTTCATATTAACAACATAGTTTTTTTTACACAACCATTCATTTCTCAATTTGGAATAATTGGATAACTGTGCAATAATTATTGGACTTCAAATAATTATGGATTCGATTCTGCCCATGCTTATTATTTTTCTTGTTATAGTTTTTTTCTAAATGTATTTCTTTCACTTTCTGTTTCTCTATGACTGTTTTTAGTTGAATAATTCCCGAAAGGATTTTATTAATGGAAAAGCATGGTGGAATTTCACATCTATCTCAAACTCCTCGTTCAATTCATAAATACTTTTTTAATTATTTGTATTAATAATACAAAGAAATACCATAGTCAATATTTTAAAGAAAGGATACAAAATCTGAAAGCGTAAACTTAACGGAAGTTCTCTGAATTTTTTTTTCTGTAATGGGGCTGCGTATTGATATTTCTACATTTGCAGACCTAGTGCATTCCCCAGGAGCTGGTATAACTTTTAAGTGCGGCACCATTTAGGAGATACCAATTACCACAAGTAATTTTGACGCAAAGTTTCCTCCTCAGAGGGATGCATCTGAGCTCTGCCAATGCAAAATCTGCACTTAGGAATTTAATTTTGCTGATAGCATCTTAGCCAAATGGATACTCAAGGGATCTTTGTCATGTCGTATAATTATACGACATGGCCGCTGTTGACTTTCTGCATCAGGAAAATCCACTGACTTGGGCAGGGGGTGAACCCGCAACCTTGGGTACAGAAGGCCAGTGACAAACCAACGACGCCACCCAGCCGGGTTCCTCTGAAGTTGAACAATGTTACGAGAGAAATAAGTAACAACCTTCTATGTTTTAAAAAACGTTACAAACACCACTGCTTCTCAAACTTTCAATATTGGAGACCCAATTTCCATAACAATGTATTGAAGGCATTATTAATGTACTTTTAAGCTAAAGCTACAATATATATACCATAAAATCTGGCGTATAACGCCTACTTTTAACACCAAAAATAAGATCAAAATTTACAGGTGCGTGTTATACGCCTGGTATAAAAACGAGAGCTTTAAAAATGAAAAAGAAAGGCTGAGAATAAAAAATTTAGGCTTCTACATACTCCGAAATACTGTTTATTTAAAAGAAGTGACATTCTTAATGAACTGAGAAGGTTGTAGTTCAAAAAGTATTCTATTTTTTCAAAAGCTTAAGAAAATAACTCGTATAAATCGCTTCAAGACATAACAGCATTGTATACGCACATTTTAGTTTTCTTCGTAAAAAGGGGATGCGCGTTATACGACGAATATACCTAAAAATTAAAAATTACACCTTGAAATTATGGATGTACATTATACAACCGTGCGTGTTATACACCGGATTTATAGACCATACAAATTATCAATAAAAACATTAGCTTTTTTATGTATTACTTTTAAGTAATAAATATTTTAACTCATCTGGTAAAATAGTTTGCGACGCTGACTGCTGTGCTTTTGGGCCTGGGTTCGAATCCCGGAGAACACATGGATGTTTGTAAATGTATAGTGCCTTTGCTGCATGGGGTACTCTAAACAGCCGTCTAGACATGCCCTCTCATGAGGTTGGTGTAAGGAAAAGAGAGGTGGTAGGCCCCTGACCACCCCTAGGATGTTCTCTTTCAAAATTTAGGTGCAACTGAGCCAAAACGTACCGTCACCTTATGAGAGGCTCAGACACTCAGGGAAGAAACACTCGACATGATCCAATTAATCTATTTATTTACCACACTAAGAACAGACACAATTTCAAATAAAAAAAAGAAAATGCCTCAATGCTAACCGCGAAAGTACAACAACGACGGAAAAACTATCAAACTACAAAACTTTGATTTGGAGACTGTCAAACTTGATCCTTACCTTAATAAAATATTTTAACCTATCATCCGATTTAATCTAATTTCAATTCAATCCTAGTGAACAATCGTCACTTGAAAGTTTCCTCCTAATAAGAATCAAATCACTATAATTCTAATATTATATCTTCAGTAACAATCTCACCTGACTCGAGTGTATATTTCTCTCCTACTCTCTCTTCAAGCTAGAAAACCTCGACTTTATGTAAAAATATAATTTAAATATCACGATTCTCTTCTTCCGAAGGGTTGGTTTTGAATATAACGCGAATTGATAACCCAAAGATTTCCCAAGAGGATTAATTGAAGGAACGCGTATAGATCCGTCACAACCTGAATGTTGCACAAAGATACGGCAAACGACAGGCTTACATCTAGCCATTTGCCATGGTGAATTTTGTGGGTCTCGATTTGACATCGTCAGACAGGCGGCATAAATATTTTAAGTTACTTTAGTAATAGGATACGTATTATGTTACTCTTCATAGTTTGTAATGTATTTTGTTTTTTGTTTCCTTTGAGTAAATCCTAGTGGTTAGAGCAGACCGGAAGGCCAGGGTTCGATGACCGATGTGGACTGGATCATGAGTGCAGGGTATTGGAGAATATTCCCCTCCCCTCCAGTCCCATGGCAAAATTGTGAAGGTGGAGATAGGTGGTGTCACCATCTATCTTCCCTTCGAGGAATTTCGACGAGATAATTCGTACAGTCACCAGTATGGTGGTCAAGACCTAGGCCAACGACAGGCGTAGTTCTAGCCCCTTGCCAGGATGAATTTCGTGGGGGTCGTTCTGACTACGTCAGACAGGTGGCATTAGCCACAACAACAACAACAAATTAATGCTTTTTTAAAATAATATTTTACCTTCGACTTTTTAATAGGCTCGCAATCCCTAAGTAGTATTATCACGCCCCTCAAGGGGGATGCACCCCACAGTTTGATAAACGCTGGTATACACTAATCTTAATATATATCAATCACTTTGAAATAAAACTGGCTGTATAACTATGCAACTAAAAACAATTATTTTTTCCCCCTTAATTATATGTACGAAGGCAATTTTTCGATTTACTTAAGGACATCAAGCAATATTTCTGAAATTTTGTGGAATATTCTTATTCGTTTCTGATTGAAATATAATATTTTATTCTTCCTTAATTGGAACATAGACGAAATTAGAGAAATTTTAACTCGCGTTTTACTTATTTCACAATTTCGTAGATAATTAATTTTAAAGCGAATTAAATATTTGTCTCAAGTAGTTTAATTGTCATTGTAAGGTAAGAAAAAATAAAAGAAAAAAAAGGAATTGTAAATCACGTTTATCTACATTTCATAGCATTTTAAATTTTTTTTTTCTTCTTTTTTTTCATTTTACTCTGACAGTAATTATCTTGCTCCGTAAATTGCAGTAACTAAAAGAATATAACAGTTTAATTGGTTGCTCAAATGGATAGTGGAATGGGTCTTAGGAGTGTTAACTTTCTCTCTAAGGTCTGAAAATATAAACAATATTCAAATATATATCTCTTTAAAATTAAATAATTCGAACCTTTTACACATTATTTATAAAAGAATAGGGCTTCAGAAAAGTGTAAAATGTTTAAAATATAATCATAATTTTAAAACTTATAAGCATATGAAAATAAGAAACATTTCTATAAGAAATATTAATTAATACGTTGCGCATGCTATTTTTAAGCCTTAATTACTAGCAATAAGTTGATTTATAAAGTTAAATTTATCCCCTTGTAACACTGTAGTATTTTTATATAAATAGAATAATAAATTATATTTTTTTTAAAAAATAAAAAATTACGTTTTAATTTTTTTTTTTTTGTTTGAAATTTCAATATTTTTTTAAATATTTTGAAACACAGAAGAGATACTATTCTTAAATTAAGTAGAATTTAAAGAGAATATGATGCATTTTATAATTATATAAAGTTTTATACATCAAAGGCTGTTTTAAAAAATAGCGTGCACAACGCAAAAATTACTTAATATTTATTACAAAATTATTTCTTATTTTCATATGCTTATAATTTTTTAAATGATGATTATTTTTCAAACATTTTGTACTTTTTTGAAACCATTACCCTTTGTACATAAGGTGTAAAAGATTCGAATTATTTAATTTAAATTTAAAAGAATTATACCTGTTAGAAAATTGTTTATATTTTCACCCCTGGAGACAAAATTAACACCCCTGAGACATCTCAATTGTAAAAATTTGAGGCAATCAACCATTTTTCTTGTCATTTCTACCTAAGCGTAAAACTACGGTCATCAATTTGACCAATCAGAATCTTTGGCACCAGGTAGTGAAGCGGCGAAGATCATGATAATCTTAACTTGAAAGTATTATGCTGCTTTCTGCTTGTAGTACAGCAAATGGAACGCTTGTGACTCGAATTTCTGTGTGAAGTCGAGTCATAAGCTGTTCACATAATCTGAGAGAACCAAAAAATTACTGATTACTAATTAAGTTTTATGAACTCGAAGAAGTAAAATGTTTGATTAAAATTGATTTGTGCAAAAATTTCACTTACACTAATGATTTTTGATTTCTTGGGAAATTACTTCTGCTTCTAATATTTTAATACATAGACTAAAAGCAAAATAAGTAATATAAAAAAAAATTGTCAATTTCTACTTAGTTTAACAAAAAAAAATATTTTAGTTTTTTTTTAATTAAATTGTTACAACTAATATAAATATATATATATATATATTTGAAATGACACATATAGAAAGCGATTTTCCTTGCAATTTTACATTTCCCTTTCTATATACGGTATTGGACTCTATTTTGTTTTTGTCTGTTACTATTTATCCATTAATTAAATTTAATTATTCTAATAAATAGTATAGTAAAAGGAAATCACATTTCTCAGAAATTACGATTCGAACCTACGACCGTTGGATTAGAAGTCCAACGCGCTATCCATTGCGTTACAGAGGCACAACGAATGACTTTACTTTCTATATATGCCATTGGATTATTATTTTTGTTTGTTACTATTTATTCATTTTTTTTTAATGAATGAATTAATATTTGAAAAAATTATATTAACATCAAAGGTTATCCACTACAAGTTTAAAAAAATGTATTTGAACTTAAATGGATGAAAAGAAAGTATTTTATTAATGATTGAAAATTTAAACAAGATATATATATATGTAATAATTCCCTCTAACATCCTTTTAATTAACTCTTTTTAATAATCTATAAATAAACTTTAATTCTTAGATTCAAAACTAACGTCCTAATCTTAATCGTAATCGACTAATATTATTACATCAGAAATCCCTTTCCCACCCATTTTAACCAATCAGAGTTCTTCTTACAAAATAGTCACGCGATTGTCACTGCCGGTATATAAAGCGAAAATCTTTTGTGATCGCACTCTTTGTCTGTTTGCTCATCGTCTTGAAAATGTGTAAATAGCTGCAGCTCGTTTATCCTTTATGTCTTTGTGTGTTCGTAAGCTTATTGCATTGTCGTAACGCCTTTGATGCTTCATGTGAAAATAAAGAAGAGTAAAATGCAATCAGAAGTTCGCTTATTCAGAAACAATCAACACTGGCCAACAACGTTACATATATATAATCCATAAATATATACAAATAGCTGTAAAACCTAAGTATAACAAGCCAAGATAGTAAGAAATATTAGCCACAGTAGTGCAAAAGCTAACTCGTGGCCTTAGGAACTAAGATTGGACGTTTAAACAAAGTTTTGCGGTTAACCTACCTTCACCTGTAATTTACCTATACTCTGGGTCATAGGGAAAGAAAGGAATATTAAGAGATATTAAAATATAACAAATAAAAAACACAATACTAATAATATATAACAATAAAATTATAGCCTACTGGTATTTACTAGTATAGAGTTAAAATCGATGCAATAAAACTAGATGATAAAACTTACTTCGTGAGTACCCAAAAA
>BMAV01018764.1:69319-87227 GCA_019973955.1 Trichonephila inaurata madagascariensis | reverse complement strand
TCAGGGGATTCGACAATTACAATTATTTTTATTACCATATCAACGTATCAGGTATAAAAGAAGACATTTATTTTCTAAATGTATTTGTTACATTAAAAAAGTTTAGAAAATAGATTACCGTAAAATCCTGCGTATAACGCGCACCTATACTTTCAAGCTAAATTTTTTAATTTTTAGGTATATTCGCTGTATAACGCGCACCCCCTTTCTAACAAAAAAATCTGAAATATTAGTATACATTGTTTTATATTTTGAGGTAATTTATTCGAGGTATTATCCCAGATTTTTGAAAAAAAAAGTATACTTCTAGAGCTACAACTGTTCTTGTTCATAAGGCAAGTAGTTTCTTTTAAATAAACAGTGTTTCGATACATCCAGAAGTAAATTCTTTTTTATGCCCATCTTTTTTGTTATTTTTAAAGCTATCGTTTTTATACCCGGCGTATAACGCGCACCCTTAATTTTCGATCTTATTTTTTGTGTTCAAAGTGCGCGTTATGCGCCGGATTTTACGGTTCTCCATGTTTAATATCTAAACTTTTTAAAAACACAGTCTCAAGTCTACTGGGATCCAAGCGGTTCCGCTCATGACTTGCGATGTTGCTGGCAATCGAAAAAAGGCGCTCACAAGGAACAGATGATCCCACGATACTCATATACATCAGTGCTCCTCAACCTTTTTATCGCTGCGGACCGGTCAACATTGGGTAATTTTACCGCGGCCCGCTGAGGGTGGGACACGTTGTTTGTTTATATTTTAGATTGTTTTCATTCAACAATTTTAATTTAGTTACATTTAAATATGCCTTCAGAATAAAATATAGTTACACCAAAAATGAATAAAAGTGATTTAACGTGGTATATAAAGGGATTTCTGTGGAAAGGCTCAAATCCGAGAGAAATGCACCACTTTTAATAAAATGGCAATATTTTAATGTTCTTTAGGCGGCCCGGCACCATTTGATCCACGGACCGGTACTACTGCGGAATACTGATATACATCATGGCTATTGAGTGATCGTGATGATAAATAGTTTTTTTGTCCTTGCCAGTAAAGTATAGGATCATACTTCAGGTACACAACTGCCTGCGATAATTCGTGTTTAAATTTTTCGTTTTTTATGGTTTTTACGAACTTAATGGTTTTTACCGAAACGGAAAAAAAATCGAATGTCTATTTTCTAGGATGAAATATCGATTCACTGAATCGATTCAGTGCTACATATCGATTTAAAAATCGATTTTTTTAACCTGAGAAATCGATTTTTCGTTTAATTGATCTCAGATCGCCATCTCTAACCTCTGCACCGGGGTGCAGTAATCTGTTGAGGCTCAAAAGTCCATATGTAGGACGTGGTGTGGAAGTTTGGAGAGTATCCTGTCGTTAAGTTTGTGATTTAGGCCGGTTTTACTTGAGGGAATTTTGTGTCAGTTAATTCGTTTCACTAGTGGCTACAAAGTTGTCTGAAAAGGGAGTGCAGGACAATGAAGAAGCAATAAAAAGCTTTCTGTATTTTCGATACCCAAGTAGCCGCGTGTGGAGAGTGAAGCTGATTTCACAAATGTGGTACCGTTGGAAAAATACTGGCTTAAACAGCAAAAATTGTAATGTTTACAAAATATTGGAAAATTCATGCCACCAGATTAAATATTTGTTTATAGCATCGCAGAATTTATACAAAAGAAGAAAAAATTGCGAGCAAAAAGTCATAAAATAATCGATAGACTGTAACGTTACGATAGTTGTAATGTAAACAGAGAAGGTATTTTCACAATGTATCACCTAATTCACAATCAAAGTATAGTCTGTTCTCGCCTGTATTTGATGATATGCGTAGGTATGTTCTCCAAAAATTCTCTCATCCAATTAGATATTCTCTCTCTCTCTCTTTTTTTTAATATGTGATAATTTCATACATAATAATTTCATACATTCTTATATCGAACGCCATTTTTACCAATCAAAAAATGGTACAAACGGCTGGCATTAAATATGCATACTCTGCGTACATAAACTGCACACATCAGAGAGTAACGCACACAGGAATTTTTCAAGGGGGGAGGGTCCAGGGACGCAAGTCCACTATTCTCGTATCATGCTCCAATACGCCGCCCAACATATTCTTTTGATTTTGACGAGTTTCGGGAACAAAAAATAGTGAAAAATTAATTATTGAATAAATAATTAGCATTAATAAAATTATTAACAAATAATTAAATTTTACGTACTATATACATAGGATTATAATCAATCGAAGAAAAAATCAAGGGTTTTGGGGGCGGGGGGCGTGTGCGCCACTGTGGTACACATAAATTATCATCGTTTACTTTTCCCCCCTATTTATTCGTTTATTATAAATAATTATAAATGTGCGAAATAGGTGGGGAAACACTTCTTGCATTTCCCTAGTCGGAAATAACGTGCGACAGCATATCTTTGTTATTTATGAATCAAATGATATATGGATTTTTAGTTTAACAAGCAGTGACTTATCTAACGGAAACCCCAAAAAGGCGATTTTTGAGGCGAAATCCGGCGTCGAAAAGGTTTCAGACAGATTTGAAAGGATTAAAATCTCATTAAATATCGTGGACTGTCACTAGACGATATCTTGCTCTGAAACCACTTAAGTCTTGAAAGGGTATTATCGAAAAACCTTCTTGCTACAACCGCCCACCAATAACGCCTTATTTGGATTTGCAAAACTTAAGTATACGAAACTTAGGCGCTTATTTTGTAAACAAGCAGATCAGAGTGCCCATTTATCATGGTTTTTCTACAAGATTATGAATCATTTTCGTTAAAGTTAAGACTACGGTTAGAAACCCAGAATGATCGAAATTCCTTTGTTGAGTAAATACCCACACAAAAATTTGGGAAATAACGTCTATGCGTTAATCATGACATCATCGCTATATTTCCTGCAAATAATTGTTTTAAAAATGACTTCAAAACAATATTTGTGACAATTGAATAAATTATGTAATATAAATAAAAAGGCATTTTCTTAAAAAAAAATAATTGAAAGCTTATTTCGAATATTATTTGGTTTTTTTAGCATTAAACGCGCGCGAGGATTACTTGTAGTTTTTATATAATCCTCGAATTATGTAAAAATGAAATCGAAGGTTAACCGCTATCAATCCTCATTTTAAGAATCTTCCTTTTGAATACAGACATTCTACCGTGATTGGAACGATGCAGTGTGACTCATCTGCTTTTTTGATGAGTCTGAATTCATCCTCTGTTATGCACACGATGCAAAAGCGAACTGTACAAAGGCAGGAAATGACAGGTAGGACTTAACGGGGCTTGCGTCAGCATTTGTTAAACTTCTGAATGAGTTGTGTGTTCGAATAAAGCCGATTCTCCGCGTGGGAGTTGACAACTGCAACGAGCAGGATGTGTGTGTGTAGTACCTAAAATACACACGCACGCCTCCCCCCTCTCCAGAAAAGAGCGCCCAGGAATTGCGTTTTGTTGCGAAGCCCCTTTTTATGTTGTCTGGGAAAACTCGCTGTTTGAAGCTAATAAATATTAGTCAGAATCGAGCTGAGACGGGCTATTACAATGAGCCAGACGCAATAAATGTATTTCAAAAGTGAATATGTTATCAAAGACGAATTATTTAAATGGAATATTTTTAAATGATTTCCATTTGTATGCGATGTGTTTGATTTTTTTTTACATTAGCGCTGTTTTAGGCTACTTGTGCAACATGTAGTAACTCTTACAGCAAGCATGTAAAACTTGTGTCCCATAAAGAATATTTTTACGTACCCTGCCAACATAATAGCATGTAATAAAATTTTATTAAAATTCTAATCTGTAACTTACGTAGACCTCTCTTATGGAAGGAGGTACATTCGAAATAAAACGCATACGAAATATCTTTGGTAAAAATTAAAAATCTGTTGATCTGTGTTTGTGATGGTGGGGTGAACCCCCAACTCGTCACACATTTAACATTTTGAGTCGTCGATTCGAATCCCAGCGCCACGAAAAAGCCATGGCTACAGTAGCCTCGTGGTTTAGGTAACGGACTCGTGGCCGGCGTGTCATGGATTCGAGCCAATCATCGTTGAGGACCCCCCCCCCCCCTGCAGACGGGGCCGATTCACGTTAAATATGTCGAGGCTCAAACGTCCTCCCGTTGGTATGGTGTAGAAGTTAGGAGAGGGGGTGCCAGCTTAGGTGTCGTCCTCGTCACTGGACCATGGTTCAAAATGACGAGGTTCATCGCCAAAAGCCCTCGAGTAGCTGAATAGTGCGACGAAAACGTTCCCTCACTCCTCGAAAGATCCACGGACCAGAGGGGTTGATGCGCGGAGAATCTTTCGAAGCTTAAAGTCTTAACGTTGACGTGAAAGAGGGGGACGTCTGTTCAGGTGTCGTCCTCATGACTTCATTGAGGCTGAGAATTACGAGATCCGTTATCAATAGTTTTCATGTGGCTAGTGAAAGCGATATCAACAGACAATCAATCAATGTAATTTCTAAAACCGAAAGTAAATTAAGGGGGTGGGGAAGGAACTAGCGCAGCTAGTGCCCATAGGTTGGATGTGAATATGCTATCTCTAACTTAGATTGATTGCCCTCTATAATTTTTCCTAATGTTTTTAGAGCACTCTGTTTTAAGGGAATACATGTGATCAGTGTAAGTGTGTGTGAATTGTCGAAGGTCACAAGATGCTAAAGTATATAAAATAAGATACCATTTTAAACGCCATCTTTGATGCAGATTAAAAATGTCGAGATTCTACCTTAGTAATACATAAAGCTACTCTTCTTAGGACCCTAATCTGTCTAAATCACTCTATAAATTAGGCATTTTTCATTCACTCTACATAAAGGATAAGCATTGTAGGAATTAATTTATTTACCTGCCCACCGTCGTCTTAACAAAAGAAGGGCGACACTCTCACGACTTGTTCTTGAATGACGGGGAGGATTGACCCAGTTCCAGGTGGAAACACTCTTGCTTCTTTTTGAGGTGGAAAACCTCGGATTTTGTAAGATTTCTCTCTCTTTTAGTCATATTTCTTGTGACGTGCGCTAGAAATATGCACCGAGAGAAAGGAACGAGATTTTAATAAGAACAACAAAAGATGTACATTGTATTCTTTATCGCTCGGCATTTCCCACGCCATTGTTTGACATCTCAAAAAAGGACTCGTTTCTCTTTACATACCTGCTCACTAATCAAAAAGGCATTATATAGGGGGATTCATAAAGAAGTGTAGTTTCTATGCACTATAAATCAAGAAAAATTCAAGATATTGAATGTTGAAGGCCCAGTGGTCGAATGGTAGCGTATCGTGCTTCCACACCATAGTTTCGGGATCCATTCACGGGATGGGCAAGGTAGACTCAGCCTTTCATCCCTACTGCAGTGGGTTGATAAATGAGTACCAAGCTTGCTTGGGGACTTGGGGTCTCGCTTCAGACTGACCAATTGATCGGGACATCTGCTCAATCACCTCAGCGCTCAATGGTCACGTACAGTGGGATGGGCACTGTAGATCCTGGTCCTCATGCGCTGTTGCGCCATTGAGTTTGAGTATTATATGTTACTTGAAACAGAATTGTATAGGAGTATTTTGAGTTTTGTTAGAGTCACAGATGCTCTATGTGGGAACCCTTAGTCACATGACACCCATTGAGCCAGTAATCCATTCCCATTCAAACGCGTGTTAAGGTATGTGAATGAAGTCCATCGTTAGTGTGATTGTGATACGCTGTTTCAGTAATTCTGTAATTCAGCTGGTCTGTAATTTTACCGCGGCCCACTGAGGGGAGCAAGGATGTTAAATGTTTATACTTTAGATCAGTGTTTCCCAAAGTGGTTTATATAGACTCCCAGGGGTCTGCCACAGTGGTATTGCTGGGTCGGTAATGTTCTGCTACAGGCAATAATAAAACGTGAATGTTGAAGGCGGCGTTGAAACGAGCTGGAAAAGTGCTGGTTGAACAGATGCTGGTAAGGCTATTGGAAGTGCTGGGGCGCAGATGTGGGTGAAGCTATTGGAATTGGAGAGACTGTTGGAGTTAGATCATGTCTCAGCATTGATGTCGCTCTGTTCTTTCTTGCTATTCCAGGGTCTCTTTTTAGGTGAAATACGTCCCGCCCACGAAAGTGACACGTGATGTGTAGTCACTTCTGTTTTTACGTATTTTTGGTGGAACTATTCTTCAATTGGTCCAAGTCCCCTTCGCGCGGTGTACTTTGAAACCGGCGCTGGCGTTTGAACTGCGTCGGCATCTTACTGTCGGCTAGATCAAGGGAGGTCAGAGGTTGACTTCCTTTAGGACATCAGCGCCGGGGTGTCCACCCTGGGACACTTTCCCACGAGAAACTACTTGACCGTTGAAACGTCACTCGCGTCCCCGACGGGAAATGGGTCTTTAGTGAATACCGCCGCAGGTCTATGACAACCTGCAAGGGGTCCATACCAGCGAAAAAATAATTTGGGGGTCCATGAGGGGTAAATGAAAGTCCATGATAGTGGCTCTCATTAAACCAGATTGTGACTTTTAATCTTTAAAAAAAATTTAATCTTGTGGAAACCAGATTTTACCAATTTAACTGATTTATTTACTAGATTCAATGAGCTTAGTTTGCAGTTATAAGGTGACAGCATAAATTTTACCAAGACAAGGACCATTTCTTTCCAGAATTAAGCTAAAGAAGTATACTATTGAACATTGCGAATTTTTTCAATTTGTCACAGACCTGTTGTTTGTTGTCTGGACATTCTAACCTACGTTCAACATTTAAATTCCCTTTACTCAGATTTTGAAACTAGGTTTGAGATTGCTTTTTTTTTTTATAGTAATACCACAGTAGACAATGAATTCATAGAATCACATAGAGAAGAAAATATGTCAGATTACAATTGGGACTGATCAGAATAGCCCCTAACGAAGAACTTAAAATAAAGTTTAGAAACAGATATCAGCAATTTTGGTTTTAAAAAGATATACCTGTTATTTGTCAAGAATTATGGAATATCATGAAAAAAGTTTTAATTAAATAAAAAGAAAAAAAAAGAAGAATGGAAAAAAAAAAAAACTGGGTGGACACTTACTAACAAAGGAGATTTGGCGTTAAGCCTGATTAGATTGATATTAAATGTTGAAAATTTGTTATTGAAGCACCAGATTCATCCCTATCCTTTTAAAGCGTTTGTTTGTTGTTCAGTTATTTTATGTATTAATTTAATTTTAATTTAATTCATTAACATGTGCTTCTTAAATTTTAAACGCTATAATTCACTGTAGTTAGAAATTTAATTTTTTTAAACTAAGTAATGCAGTCAAAAACACAGTTGATAAATTTGCAAAAATTCAATATTAGGTAAGCAGGGGTCTACCCAAAACAGAAAACCAGGGCAAGGGGTCTATGAGATAAAAATTAGTTTGGGAACCTCTGCTTTAGATAGTTTTCATTTAATAATTTTAATTTAATTGTACTTATATAAACATGCCTTCAAAATAAAATACAATCACAATAATAAAATACAATTTGCTATGTTGATTTTATTAGTAAAATGCAATTTGGTAGCACTCTTCAATACTTTGCTTGCGATATACACAATGTGTGGTCTAGATATTAGTACAAATTTCTCGATTAATATCTGGATTTAAGTTGAGTATATCCTTAACTACTAATTATTATAATGTATTTAAAAATATAAGGACTCTTTAATTTTGTGGGAGTATTTCTAATATATCTTGTTGCTCTAAAACAGGTAAACTCAAAATTTGTTTTATGTACACTTATGCTTGGAGTAAACAAAATTATACTGCTATTTTACAATTTTCAATTTTTCGAAATGTGTTTACATTTTTAAGCACCAGGCATAAAAATGGCTTTGCATTATAAATGAATCTGTAGACTCTATTTTTAATTACAAATATATTTTGTTTTATATCCATATTTTTTATTTACGCTAATACGATTATACTTGAACCACGTAATTTCTCTCGGAAAATCATCCAAGCAAATACTATTTTTTCATACCTTTTTTTGCTCTTCCTCAAAAGCAACAATATGAGCCTCTGCTTTTACTAATTGTTGCTCTCCAAATGTTTTTATTCGAAAAATCCTGCCAACTTTTCTGATTTAACAATAACAGCACAATTATCAAATCCTTTGTTCAGCAGTAATTTTGCCAATTCCTGCAACCCGGCCCTGTGGAAGAACACTTTGCGCGGCGATTCTCGCTTTCTTTTTGATTTTCTGAAATAATGCCAGAGATGCAATCGCCTAATTCTTAGAAAAGGGATACGAATTTGGTGATAACTTCGCCAGTTAATAATAAATAACTGTTCTGATGAATATGTCTGTAAAGGGATAATTCTCTCGGGTTCGATTCCTAATTCAAATATGCTTAGTGTAAGAAAGATGGTATCTTAAAAAGCAAATTGTGAGTGAATTTGTTTGCTTATTAACGTCCCATGATAAAGCAACCCGATGGCTATTGGTAGAGAGAGAGAATACCCAAGAGAATCAAACTCATCCGAAAGGGGGTTAGAGCAGTGATACTTAACCTGCAGCCCTCCGGCCTTTTCTGAGTGGAACAAGTTTGCGGATTCGATCCTAGCCCAATTCGGTGGATTTCCATGGCGCAGAAAATCAAAGGCGTTTTTGTCGCATGATTATACGACATGTTAAAGATTCTTAGAGTGCCTGCTTGGTTTGAGTGCTGCCGGAAAAACTAAATTCCTAGCACAGTTTCGCATCGTCAAAGCTTAGTTGCCTCCCTCTGGGGACGAAACTGGACGCCAATATTACTTGCGGCAATTGGGATACCTCTTATAGGGTGCCGCACTAAAAAGTAATACCACTTCCTGGGGGAAGGCACTAGTCTGAAATGGTAAAATACCAATCTGCAGTCCCATTTGGAAGGGGAATTTTTTTTTTGCCGATTAACCCTTTATCTACCGCATTATGATTTACTGCAGTTTTTTTTAATGCAATATTCTTTTTTTGAATCACTACATTGAAAATTAAGACATACATAAACAACATACTCCACTTTGGGAAATTTAATCCGTTAGAGCTAATTAATTAAATATATTCTACTGTAAAATTAATTATATACACTGTTCACTTAAAATAAGTAGTCAAATCGTTTTCCATGGTCCATTAACATACAATAAAAAAAAAAAAAATTAAAAAAATAAGACACCTTTTGACATTAACCATTTTTTTTGGAACCAAAATGACATTCTTATCAATCCGCCGAAAACGCCGTCAGCTGAAAAAGTAATTTCTGCTATAAAACTATTCGCCTTCCCCGCTAAAATGCTCATCATAGAACCCGTGCTGTCCTATATCTCGGAAGAGTGGATTTAAAAGAATATACCTGCTTAGGTATCGTCATATTCGTAAAAAGGGTTATTCTATGTAATTTTAGTGTGTACCGTCGGTAGATAAAGGGCTGAAATAGATTCAAATGATAGAGTTATAATGGGTGAATTAAAATTATTATTGATTATTTATCAAAAAATACCATGCGTCTTTTAGTTGCATGTCATGCATGCGTTGCGCAGTTTCAACCTTCATCTTCAATTCAGATTTTTGCGATCTTTCACATGAGTCAAAAAGCAAGCAACGTGATCGAACCATCAACGTGAGCATTTTTCTCGTATTCTTGCAACTGCTTTCTTATGAAATTTTTATGCAAATCTGTTCAAATGTAAGAATGTTTCTCCTCAGAGATCAGTTTAAGCGTAAAATACTACAAAGGTACTGAAATAATTTTCTTTGCAATGAGAATTTTCGTATGTTCAGTTTCTTGAAGGATAAAGAGCAGCAGGTGTTTGGTATTAAAATAATTTTTTTATTCGAATTGTTTCTTGGGATGTTCGGAACATTTTGCTAAAAAGAAAAAAAAAATCATTTTGCTTTTTTGCAATTAGGTTATGTTTTTCATCACTTAAAATCTCTTCTAAGATCGCCTATTTCTGCTCCATGTCTTAAAAGAAAGTCTTTTGCCTCGAGGCAAAACATTTCTTTTAAAAAAATTTGAGTTTTGCTTACATTTACTCTTGTTTCAAAACAATTTTGATTAAGTTAATTACTAGTATACTTTTTAAATCTTCAGATGTCTAAATTTGATGCTTAAGAGATTTTCTTTATTCGAAAACTAAAAATTTAATGTGTTTCGATTGTGTGCATTTTATTATAGTATTACGTGTGTAAACATTTACGAAAAATTAATTTAATGTAGAGAATAAAGTGAAATTTTTTCCTGATAAGTCTAGCCGAAAAAATGCATTCATTGTTAAAATATTCGTTATATGGAGTTCATATTTCTCTCTGTTCTTCCTGAATTTGAATTTCGTTATGAATATTTTCCGATAACGCTTTAGTGAAATGCATGGTGTTTGATTGTATTATATTCAACCAAATCGAATAGTTAATCTACTGCAGGACACATTCAAATTCACAGAAAACATTCATTGCTATTATGGGCATATATCTCTACATCTCAATCTGGCATTATAGAAATGTGAATCCCGCAGAACTCTAAAACAGCCCCGTAAAATAGACCATAAATAGAGGTTTTACTTTTGTCTAATTCAAAACATTTAAAGTTCATTACTTGAAATTATTCCTGCTATAATATTTGTAGTGTAGCTTAGAATTATTGAGAACCTAAATCTCTAATTTAAATAATAAAGATCTTAGTTGCGCTGTAGCCTGGTGGTTATGGTCACAGAGTGTTGCAAGTTCCAATCCTGGAGCCACTGAAGACCAACGGCCGCAGTAGCCTAATGGTCAACGTAACCGACTCGTGGCTGGCGTGTCGCGAGTTCGAACCGAGTACCGCTGAAGACCAGACGTGCAGAAGGGGTTGATGCACGTTAAATATGTCGAGCTCGAAGTCCTCCCATTGGAGTAGTGTGATAGTTTGTAGAAGTGGTTCCAACTGAGATGTCCTCGTCACTTGACCATGGTTCAAAATGACGAGGTCCATCACCAACAGCCCTCGTGTTGCTTTGTAGTGTGACACATCAGTAAGTCTCACTCACTCCATAATTTACACCAGTGTTCCGCAAACCCCGGTTTGCGGATCAAATACTACCGATCCGCACTTGAAACATTAAATTATTTCTGTTTTATTTACTGTGGTATATTTTTCTTAGGTTTGGGCTACTTTTTGTGAAAATCACTTAATCCTTGTTAAATCACTTTATATTAATTTTTTGGTGTAGCTGTATTTTATTCAGAAGTAAAACGATTAATTACAATTAAATTAAAACTATTAAATCAAACCAGTCTAAAATATAAACAATCAACATCCTCCCCCTCAGCGGGCCGCGGTAAAGTTAACAAATGTTGACCGGTCCGCGGCGATCAAAAGGTTGCGGAGCACTGATTTACACGGCAAATACAGTTATTTAGCAGTCACTGTATATATTTAATATCCAAAAATATGAATATTAAATTTAATATCTAAGCAATTAATTGTATATAGAATTCTGAAATCTGTAATTATATGCGATCGCTGTAATTTTCCCCTTTCTAATGATTTTTCTTCCTCTGCAGTTATGCCAGAGTTCGGAGCTGAAATTTCGAATCCCCAAGGAGGCGGCTTCCTCGGGAGAAGGAGTGTACAGGGTGTCGTACGGCCCCTCATCCGGTTTCCCAGCCTCCAATTTCACCGTGGACTCATCCCTCATCAATCAACTCATCACCATCAGTGACGTCCTGCCGGGCACCCTCTACACATTCCATTTGTACTTCTCAAATTCCACCGTCCACGACAAACTCATCTGGACTTCAGACCTTCCCACGAGTAAGTGCCAAACATCCGGTATAACTGCTAAAGGTATAAGGTCAGAGATGCCTTAAAACTCTTTGTGCTTCTCTATATAGCCATTATGCGTCCCCTCATTGCCTACGCTTGTCCAGTGTGGGGATACGCCGCAAAAACTAATATTAATATCTTAGACACTTTTTAAAATTCTACTATCTGGATGATTGTAAAAGCCACCAGATATATGAGAAATGATGACATCCGGAAAGCCATTAAAATTAATAGCTTTAAATCGCATATTCAAAAGATTCCAAAAAATTCCTTTGATTCCCTACCTCATTCTAACAATATAAATGTGTTAAATCTTCACAACTATGACCCTAATATTTCTATACTAAAAGACCGAGAAGGATACTTCTCGATTCGTTTAATCCACCTAAATTTCTATTTTTTCAGTGCAATTTTTTATTATTGCATATTTATTTTGCCTTTTAAAACTTTTTAATTTCTCGCATCTCTCACTACTGGATAAGCCCCGCCCCCACTATCTTAAATTTCTTCATTTGAGCAGCTAGTGAGAATCTGTTTCCTCACACGCCATGATCCAATCAGAGAGCGACCACTCAACTCTCTCCCATGTACCAGAAAAACTCAAGAAAAGTGGAACTTTCCTGAATGATTGGCCCAGCCAATCAGAAGCGTTCTTCTCCCAGCATGAGAACTTTAACAGTCGTTCAGCATCTACCTCCAGATATGGGATGGAGGGCTGCCAGCGGCCCATATGCCCATTAACAGCACCGTAAGCACCTTTTAAGACTCTTTGAGGCCCTGGGCCCTGAGTAGATTTTTAGAGGCCCTGGGCCCTGAGTAGATTTTTAGAGGCCCTGGGCCCTGAGTAGATTTTTTTAGGCTCTGAGCCCCTGTAAAAAAGTAGGCCCTACCTGAAATCTTTAAAAACAGACGGTATACAGCATGCACTGTCAAATACTCATTCAAACGGTACTTTGAAACAAATAAATGAGCACGACTCACAATCTCAAAAATCTGGGCACAAACCGGCTCGACCGATGACCGCATTTCGACTAAATAAGTTGAATGATTGTTTATGGTATAGACCTAAGCCTAGACATGGACAAAAGTCATCACACATAATATACAGTCTTGCCACTTTTTCCAGTTGAAATTCCCTGTTTTTCGGAGAATATGTACGGGAATGATATCTGACCACATTAAAATATTATTTCCAGGCACAGTCGAGAACGAAACGAGGCCCTCACCAAGGATGAGGCCCTGGGCCCATGCGTTTAGATCCCTGTATAAGGTATGGTAAAAAGTATGGACCCCAATGTCATGCCAATGTATTGTAACTGTATTTAAAAAATGAACAAGTTAATCAGCTTGTTTTTCCAGTGGATGGACAGCTGTATTCCTCTTCCTACATAAACATGTTTTAGGTTTTATTTCAATCGGCTTGAAAATATTGACATCCGGTTTTACTACACTAAACTGAATCATAAAGTAAACACATTTCGTTACAATAAAATCCGATCAACATAAAGAAAGACGCATTGAAATCGGAAAAAGTAGTAAACTATTTCTAAAAAATTATTATACTTTGTCTATATATCTAAAAATATCTTTATGCTACGCAAGTGGATTTTTCTTTTCGTAAGTGTTACATTTAAAATTTCCTCGTCTTAAATTCTGGAGTTTTGACCATGAAATAAAACTATTTTTACAATATATATATATTAAAATTTTTGATTTAATAAATAAAGCGAAGAGTCAATATCAATGAACGAGGTTTGTATTCGAGTTTTATTAAAGAAATTTGGTATATTAAATTTATTACTGCAGTATTTTCTTCCAATCTGTAGGAATTAAGCAATAAAAAAAATCTCAAATTTTATTTATTTTGCTAAGTAAGAAGAATTCATATTCGTGGGTTCTTTCATATTTTTTATGAAAATAAGATTTCAATTTATAACATTTTTATGAGAATCCACAACTATGGTGATTTAGATTTTATGTTCTTTCAATAGCTTACATTGCTAATTCCATTACTGAATAAATCTTTCTTTCTGCGAAAGAAAATTTTGCTTCAAGGCCGTGTTCAACTGTTACAAAAACTTAACAATAAATTTTTTAAATTGAATGCAAAATTTCAAACGCGGTTTAAAAAAGAACGAGCTATTCCTAATGATACTCTACAAAGAACCAATTTTTTCATTTCATTTCATTACAAAAAAGAAAAACAACGTCAGTATTATTTTATTCAAAAAAAAAAGGGTTTAAAACGTCGATTGTTGATATCGTAATATATTTCGGCAACATCTACATTTTGGGTTGTTTTGTTTCCTTTGCATTCAAGCATTCAGCCGTTGAGACAATTTCCTTTTTGTTCGATTAAACGCGCATGCGCCAGATTCCCGCGAAAAATGCTATTAAGGTTCCAAACAAGGTCGTGTAATCCATTCTTAAAAACGTTCGTGATTCGAACATTTCTGAGTAATTTTTTTATGTAAATTATCGTTAGATTTCCATTATACAGGGTGACTAAAAAGAAATTTGTAAAATTACCTATTTCCTGTTTTCCGTCGACCTGTAAAGTTTACAGTTCATTTCGAAATAACTTTGATAAAAAAAAAGAATTTGATTTACAGCCACCGTTTTTATAATTTCATGTAAGAACTTAAAACAAATAGGAAATCCCCTTTTACTAGTGTATTGTTCTATTGCGAATGGTGTTACTTTTTTTATTTATAATAAAAATCAGTCTTATTTAGTAATTTCCACAGGTAATTCCGATGAGTGCTTGTAATTTTTACGAATAGAATCTTTTTATTTTTTTCTATTCCTTAGAGTTAGATTGGTTTGAATTTTTAAATTATTTATAAATTTGAAACTTGGAAAGCTTTTAATTTTTAGGGAATTTAATAATTATTATTCATTTCTACGCTTGCTTTGCACAGTATTGTATTGATTATGCATTTACTACCCCAAAATATATCCAAAAATTCCAAGCGCGTTTTGTGTACCTTTATGTAAATCACTGCTTGGTTTGATTACTTTTTAAAAAGAAGGAAACTGCATTGTGGGAAAGTAGATTATCTGAATTTTAAATTCAAATATTTGGTAAAAAAACTATTCCAATCACGTTTCTTTTCGATGAATTCATTTCTTTGATCAAATTCAGTAAAACCTCTAAACCATTCAAGCGACTTAAATTAACTGGCTAAAGCAGAGGAAGTGAGTCTAAATCAATTCATATACTGGGGCAAAAAAGAGAAAAAAAAACTAGAAAAACATATATCGGAACACAAACGGTTGAAATAACGCGTAAGCATGAGTCTTTTGAAGAAAAAAAAAAAAGTGTTGAGTGAAGGAGACTTGTATTAACGTTGCCCTATGAAGCTGCATGAGGGCTATTGGCGACGGAACGTCAATTTGAACCATGATCAAGTGACGAGGAGGGCACTTGAGCTGGCACCCCCTTTCCTTTCTTCCACACCATCAAAGGGACATATGAGTCTTGACAGATTTAACATGAAATGGCCCCCTCTACACGGGGGGTGGGGCTCGAACTAATGACACGCCAGCCGCGAGTCCATAAGTTTGACCACAAGGCTATCGTGACCACAAGTATAATTGGAAGAGATACAATTCGCGAAAACAATAAGGGCCGCGGTCAAGTGGTCAAGGTAACGGACTCGTGGCCGGTGTGTCATGAGTTCGAGCCTTGTACCGCTGAAGACCCGCCGTGTAGGGACGCGATGCACGTTAAATCTGTTGAGAGCTCAATTGTCCTCCCATTGGTGTGGTGTGGTAGTTAGGAGAAGGGGAGTGTCAGCTAAGGTGTCGTCTTCATCACTTCACCATGGTTCAAAATGATGAGGTCCGTCGCCAAAAGCCTTTAAGTAGCTAAACATTGCGACGTTAATATTCACTCTTTCACTCACGAAAACAATATCAATTTTAAACAAGCGCATACAGTATAGAGAAATTACGATTACACTTTTCCTGAACATAGCTAATGTGTGTTGTAATATTAAAAAATGATAAACATTTATAGGAAAACTAAAACAACTTTTCAGAACGAAGTTTGGCACTGCCATTAATTTCAGTTTATGCTGTTTTTCCCTTCGGAGTGTAACAGCATCTGTAAAATTTGGGGAAGAGATATTCGAACCCTCTCGACAATAAATTATCCAAGATGTACTACCAAGATCTTGGTTCTACAATGGTTTTTTATTTTTCCATTTCGTCACAAAAATACTGGAAGTGGTTTTAATTACTAACAAAAATTTTAGAAACCACTTTTATGTGAAAATAAATCTTCTCGAATCCTCTATATTAAAGACTGTTAATAATTAGAGATGTGGACTGACTACGAAAACGGGATTATTTGAGATCCATCTGGAATAGAATTCAAAATACGTGGTGATTAGCTGGTGCTGCCATCTATGTTTCCAAAAGAAAAATGTTTTGCAAATAAAAAATGTCTTTTTCGGAAAGTAAGAAGTAACTTTTTTTCTCAAAACTTAAAGAAAAATACTTGATTTTGTATCAAAATCACATCATGATGCTGCTGTTTGAACTTTAAATATTTCATACGAAAATCCTAATTCAAGCTTTAAAATTAATTGAAAAATTCAGAGGAAAATGACTGAAGATATATCGAACCGAAATAAAACGATATTTTTTTTCCGGTTCAGTTCTAGTGCGAAGCCCTGGAAAAATTTCTATTCAATTTGGTTTTGTTTTCAGTATGCAAACACAAATGGTATCTCTCATATTTAAAAGAAATTTCACCCTTTTTGATTAATTGAAAAATCTACATATTGTTTTCAGAGTAGGATACTGCAACACACACAAAAACTCTTCCTTTGAAAGTTTGAAAAGAGTATGCATACCAATCATGAGAGGCCATTAGAGATGATCATCAAAGTTACCATTAGATGGTCTGTGAAAGTGATGAGGTGGAAAATGTTATATAATATTCCTATAAATGTTTGATATCTTTTTTTTTTTTTTTTTTTTTTTTTTTTGTTAAGAATCGAGATACATGCATTTTTTAATTTTTCAAAGCCATTTCTTTTTCTTATATTATTTGTAAATCTGGAACTTTTGCTGTCGATTGGCTTGCATTTTTGTTAAAAAATTCGAAAATTTATCTTTGCTCACAATGAGTTTTAAAAGTGAAGGAAAAAATACAGCTAAAGTTTGAATAAATGCCGTTCTCTATGTAATATCGAAGAATATAGTTAAGTTCGAAGCGCCTTTGTTTCAGATTAATACACATTCCAGTATTAATATATTTTGGCTTCTTTATTCTATGGAGAAAAACATATATTATACTATTAATGCTCTTTTCTGCTGAGTCTCCATTTTCCCAGTATAAAGTGTACTTTTCATATCCTCCTGTTAAATTGGCTTCAAATGTTGCGTATTAAAGGGAAAGATTGTGTATTTATGAAATACTTTTAAATTTTAAAGTTCAATACAATAATCCGTATATGTGTTAAGTGGCACACATTTACATGGAAGTTCGCAGTGGAAGTTTTGTGTTTGTAAATGTATTCTGAGTTTGAAATCGTTTTTTAATCTTTTGGATTATAGTAGGGAATTTAGGGTCACGTGGGGCCGGAGGGATTTTTTCCCCCTTTCCGTATGAAAGTTGTATTGCGTTGGGTAGAAACACTTGTCAACCCCGTGTTGTCCTAGCAATCTTCATCTTCGACTCCTGTCATTCCCTTCCTCTTATGTTGTATTTACAGAGTTGAGTATTATCAGATATTGGTGTTTTCGTAAAGTAAAGAATGTTTGGCGAAATATGGTCTTGCACCAATAACACCAAGTGTCGATTGGGTTTCCTAAGAGTTATTATTCTTGCCCAGTAGCGCACACAGGAATTTTTCAAAGGGTGGGTGGGTCCGGGGTTGAAAGTTCACCATTCTTGTATCATGCTATTTTTGATTTTGTCGATTTTCAGGAACAAAACACAGTAAAAAACTAATTATTGAATAAATAATTAGCATTAATTAATAAAATTAATCATTAATAACAAATATTTAATTAAATTTTACGTATTATATACTTAGAATTATAACCAATCGGAAAAAATAAAGGGCTTTGA
>BMAV01018764.1:31571-69219 GCA_019973955.1 Trichonephila inaurata madagascariensis | reverse complement strand
ATTAAACCA
Source organism: Trichonephila inaurata madagascariensis (assembly GCA_019973955.1). Classification (NCBI taxonomy): domain Eukaryota; kingdom Metazoa; phylum Arthropoda; class Arachnida; order Araneae; family Nephilidae; genus Trichonephila; species Trichonephila inaurata. Next base: position 69,210 of record BMAV01018764.1, on the reverse strand, counting down.
AATATCTTCCATATCTTTTCAATATTGAATCAAATATTAACATGAATTGTTCCCTTAATTCTTGTATTCAACTGTGTGTTTGTTTCTTTCAACAGCTCCAGATCCTCCCATCAACCTCAATGTATCCATACTGGGTGGGAAAGTGGCCGAGGCAACGTGGGAGCCACCCAAACAGGGAGGCCAGACGGGCTTCAAGCTATCCTTGGTGCCCCTGTCCGAGAAGGACGACACGACGCCCCGTAACAACTACATCAACCATCTTACCCCTTTCTTGTTGAGGGATCTGACCCCTGGAGCCTCCTACGAAGTGCAGCTCTTTTCTGTCTTCCACGGGCAAGATTCATCCGTCTTCGTCACTACTAATTTCACTACAAGTGAGTACTTTTATTTGCTTAGTATTTTCTTGCTGGAAGAAGTATCTGATAAAAAAGAACCAGAAAGAAATGTATCTTTCAAAATATGCTGAATGAATTCGTACATATATTTCGTTATTCAACTATAAAATTTCAAAAAACTATTTTGAATGACTGCATATTAATTGAATTCATTGTTTCTATCGAGTTACCAGTTCTGGAGCCATTTAACACCCGCTGAGTGTGGAGGCTGATGTGTGATTAGATCCATCTATGAATAATATTATCACGTTAGTGTGGTAATGTGCATGGTGACGAGTCCCTCTTTGTCCTTATCACTTGACCGCAGTTTAAAAATAATTACTAGGTTTTTTGCCAAAAAAAAAAAAATTTTTTTTTTTTAAAATCCACGGTAGTAGACTTAAAATAATGCATACCTACTGCTTGCTAACTCCCATCAGGTATGTTTATATAATTTTCATTATCTTAAAAGTTTTCGAATCAAACGTATTTTTCGGTATCATATCATTTCAAAACTATTAAACTGTTATATTTACCATTCCAACGATGCGCTTAAAACTAAATATTTACCTTGTTTAAAGTCCAACTTATTCAGATAGAAATTAGCAATAATAAATTTGAAAAAGTTAACAATGTTATTTATTTGAAAACGGAGATAAATAATAAAAATGGGCTGGCCCCAGAAATTTATAATAGAATCATTGCCGCAAATAGATGTTTTTTTGTCTTGAAGAGTTATTTAAAATCCAGTTTTTCTCAAATTAAGAATTAAATTGCTTCTTTACAAAAGCCTTATAAGATCTGTCCTGACTTATATGCATCAGAGACTTGACCTTTGACTTAACGTGATGAGGAAGCTTTGGGAATTTTCGAGAGAAAGATCTTACGCTGCATTCTTGGTGGGAGCCAAGTGAATGGATCATGGAGAAAAAGATCTAACTTGGAACTTTACGAAATTTACAAACAACCTGATATTGCAAAATTTGTCAAATTACAGAGACTTAAATGGGCTGGTCATCTGGCTAGAATGAATGAAGTTTTTTGCTGCAAGAAAATCTTTCTGGCAAAGCCCATGGGAAACAGACCTCGGGGCAGACCCCTGTTAAGGTGGATCGATTGTGTTGAGAAGGATCTTAAAATTTTTAAGGTCGAAAACTGGAAAAATGTTGCTAAAAGTAGGGATGCCTGGAAAAGACTTCTGGAGAAGGCTTGGGCCCACCCAGGGCTGTCGAGCCATTGAAGAAGATGATGTGCTATTATTATCTAAAAATAACTATTTCTCTTTAATAACAAATAACAGCTTTATTTTGCAACTACTAAACCTAAACTATCTCACACACCTCACTATGTCATAAACCCTTCTTTCAGACTATCATACTCTCCTCTCTCTCCTGTCAAACACATACCTCCCTCGCACAATACCGTTGTTGAAACAGCGCCATCTATTTTCTAAATAACGATTATGAAATTAATTAACCTACCATATTTTTTAAAACTCTTAACCGAACGATTTTGTATTACATATATTTTCTGTTTACATAAACAAATTGTACGTTATCATTAAATAAACCCATTAAAAGAAACATTTTGCATAATTCAATAGTAAGCTAATGTAGGGTTATAGCGATTTTATAATTTATACAGCACTCTGTTACAAAACCGTATTGGTTTCTTTTCCCCCTCATAACCGTATATTGTGTATTTAGAACCGAACACTCCTGGACGGTTTATCGTATGGTTCCGGAACGAGACGACTCTGTTGGTCCTGTGGCAGCCTCCATATCCTTCGGGTATATTCGACAAATATCGGGTGAGTATCTCTCCCGAGGATGCATTGGAATCGGAACTACTCGTGGACAAGGAAAGAGATCCACCAGGCCCTGCCCAAGCAGCCTTTTACGGACTAGTACCTGGACGAAACTACAACATTTCTGTTCAAACTGTCAGTGACAATCAAATCAGTGAACCTACCAGGGCGCAGTATAGGACGGGTATGTATCGATTATATTAGTCTAATTGATTGAAATTCTCTTGGACTATTTAAAATAGTTCGAGTAAAATATATCAAGTTTAAAGTTGACGCGCTCTAGCTATCTTAAAACAAGTGCTTTGAGGGTTCTTGTTATCTTAAGATGCTTGGTATTCTATTGAATCTTTTCTTTGAACACGCTTCGAAAACAACTTTCTTTTTTCAATAAAAATAGATCGATAACTTTAACTGAGAAGCTCTTGAATACAAATGCTTCATTCTAAAATAAGTGACAAAACACAGTTTTTTTCTCCTGCTGCGATATATAACTTCATTAAGGATGAAATAAAAAGTAAGTTACAGGTTATCTTACCTGCGTTATCAAGAAACAAACTGATTTAAATTATATGAAATATGTTTAATAATGCAAAATATAATCATGTTAATGTAGAAAATAATTTTTCGTATGCATATGCATAACACTAAATCTACTTGAAAGTTAGTCGAGATTTTACTTGAAGTTACATGGAATGTATGATTGATAATACTTGATATTTAAAAATTCTTGAAACGTATACAGTATGTCTTAATGATAATATTATCATGTGAATATGTATTTCACAAGTCAAAGAAAGTTAATGTTTTTTACATGGTTATTTTATTAATCAAGTTTCTCAACTACAAAGTAACTATTGAGAATATAGTAACCATTTAACGTTAGTGTGACCTTTGGTTGATATATTTTTAAAAAGAGGACTATTTTATTTATTTTTGTCACTAAAAGTGCGTACATGCATAAAATACTATTTCATTTATATATAAATATATATATAAACTTCTCGTATTAAAAAAAAGTGTATATATTTAAATTTAAGACAAAATGTGTAATATTATGCTACTTGGTGAATATATTTTGCCCCACGTAAAGCTTTAGTACAATGTAACAATAAGTAACTTAATATTAAAGAAATGAACTGATATCAACAATTCTCTAGAAAATGAAGAATTTATGTTAACATCGTAAAAAGAAAAAATACTGCTTTTATTACTAAATAATTGCTTTGTGTCCCTCCATTAACGTGTAATCTATGTAAAGAAATTAGAATAATTTTTTGTGTAAGTTTCTATTTTTCCCTCTAGATGGCAGCACCAAAAACTTTCTCGCAATTTTATGAACACATAGTTAACATGCTTACGATAATATTCCACATAATCATTTGCAATCGAATCGTAGTCTTATTTTTTTTTAAAAAAAATAATTGCATTGTGTTTTTAAAGAATCATTTGATGATTAACAATATTCTGCTACCAATAGACGTAAGTTTGAGTTTTTCTTCAAATAATTATTGAAACTTCAGAATCAAGTATTACTTAATATTAAATAAAATCGAAAGAAATTATAATGCTATATTGTATGAATTATTGACGATTCAACTAATTTTGGACTATGATGCTTTCAGCTAGAAGTTAAATTACAGTGATCAAGATCTTTGCTTTTTTTTTAATTCATTTGCTTGGAGGATAAGTCTAATTTTTAAACAAAGAAATTTATACTGAAACAGTATTTTGCTCTCAAAAAAATTACTGAAATTTGTTATTCACTTATAATTTTAATTATTGAGTGCGTAGAAATATCTTGTAATGATATTGAACAAATTCCACAATTTTTTTAGAAGAAATAAATTATAACTAGTATTTATTGCTTTAAGATCGGGTATTTCAAATATACTATGTTCGCTTTTTTTTTTTGAAAGACCAAAAGAAATATTAGATGTTCATTATATAATATAAACTTAAAGTAAGATGAAAAAAACTAACTTTAAATTATTTGAGAGTTCAAAATAGGGGAATAGAGTATATAAATATACATCTGTAAAAAGTAGCAAACTAAAATTGAAATAACTTAAATAATAAGGTTTATTTCATTAATGTGATTCTTAAATTTATGTTGCAACATTATATTTTGCCATGTTGTATTTTTTTGCCTTCATTTATTACTTTGAAAATGTATAAGTGAGGCATTACAATATTACTTTTGAAAAAAAAAAAAGGCTCTCAGAAATTGTAAAAAATTAAAATTCTGGAACTAGAACCTCTGAAATCGGTGAGTTTCTAAAGTAAACGAATCAAAATTTTTGACATTTTGATCATAATTGGGATAATTTTATTTAAATATTGATAAATTAAAAAATTATATAGCTTCTCTGAAATGTAACATTTTATTTTATATAGGGCTTTTTCATAATCTCTTAAATGATGGCTATGTGAACTATTTTTTTATGTATTTTTTTTCAGAGACAATTCATTACTGTTTGAAATATAATTTCATCTTCAGCAAAAGATCAAACACAATGGTCATTAAATTAATAAATGCATAGCCGTTGGCAAATGCTTTTTTAAGGGGTACACAAGCATTTCTGATTAGTTAATAGCAGATACCATCTTTTAATATAGTCTTATATTCCAATATCTAAAACACATTTAGTTTTAATGTAACATTTTACATACTACAGTTCCTCTCCCACCCGTGAATGTGACGTATGACCCAGCACGATTGGCCAGCTATTCGTTCGATGTCCGGTGGGACCCTCCCACCAAGCCTTCCGAGTTTGACCGGTACCAAGTGGCCTTGGGCATCCGCAACACCGTAAGGTACCTCATTAACAAAGAGGAGGAAAGAGTGGTCACTTTCGATGAAGAATTGGAGCCAGGACTCACCTATGAAGTGGTGGTCAAGACCGTCAGCGGGAACGTCGCCAGTTGGCCGGTCACTGCCAATATCACTACGAGTGAGTTTTAGGCTTAAGGCGGGGGGAATATTCTTTGTTAAGTAATGTAAAATATGATATATTTAATAAATAGTATTATATGTATCATACTTCCTCGCGTGCGCGTAAATTGCTACGATATGGTGAAAAGGTGTGTTTCTCTTATAAATCGATGTACGATTAAAGTATCGATATTACTGGTTGTCGCGACACTATCTTCTATATATGATATATCTTTTATATATGATTGATATTGTCAAGTTACACTTAATCACGTTTAACTCTCCTTTATTTTGATGGTTGAATCATCGTCTAAACAAGTGATTGATAAATTACGGCCCGCGGGCCTAGTAAGATATTTTTAGAAACTATCGGGGGTTCCACACTCTTTAAAACAGTAGTACAGATATTTACATTTTAATTAATCGAAATAGAAATTTCTTACGAACACTGTATTTTATGAACACTGAAGTCTTACTCCGATAGCGTTTGTGTTGCTTTATAGTGCGATGTCAATACACACTCACTCACGCTGGAGAAGATCAAAGGCCGCATGTTGATGTGATGTGTACCTCTGTACTTAAACGATCTTGTTTTAAAAAGCTGAGTACGGGGTCAGATGTTTCCTAGAAGACCGATTTGTAGCTCTAAAGCAGTGGTCTTAAAACTTTTTCAATTCTTGGAACCCCTAAAACTAGAAGGTGTTTCCGTGGAATCCTATTCCACACACACACACTTAGAAGAATATATCTCAATATAATTTTTAAAGTAGATCAACATGTTATAGGTACTTTATTTAAAGGCAATTAAAAAAAGTATTGTATTCATTTTTTAAAAATTTTTAATCTGCTTAATATAATTTATTCATTAATAATATTAATCTGTGATCCATGCATTATGTTTTAGTAAATTTGATAAGTGCTTATATCTTTTTTTTTGTACCCAAACTGTCAAAGTCTAGATTTATTGAGATTAACTGCAATCGCATTACATATTCTGAGTTAAGTCTCAAAAAGTCGTTTTTGTAGCCACTCACGTTGAGAATATTTTCCCCCTATACCCATTGTTATGAATGACATTAAACTGCTTAGGGAAATACTGTGTATGTTGCATAAAAAAAAATTTGCTACGTAAAATTCAGGAGCTGTTCTTGCTTAAATTTAAATTGTTAACGTCGAATCTGTTATGTCGATAATTTGTCCCCTCTCATTTATTGTGTTTTCCCCACAAATGCAAAAATGTATTTTTTCCATTAGAAAACTATTTAGTTTTTCAAGACATTATACTAACGATTATAAAAATATCTCATGGAACCTGGAAATGTAAACACAATAAAATATCCGCAATCAAGTAGGTAATATATACATAAAGATAAAACGTTTTAATATTTTTTTATTATATTATAATAAAGATTTAAAAAGTGTATTACACAAAATACAGTTACCATGTATAAACAGAATTCTCTCAGTTTTCATAATAACAGGGATGAGCTTTAAACTCTTCTGGGTATGCAAACTTCATAGAGAAAGTGAATCCCTTCTGCATACACATTTGTAAGCTTCTTTTCGAGTTTTTTTTTAGTGTGATTCGTGGAACTCCTGGGTATGCCTCATGGACAGTAGCGCACACAAAATTTTTTCAAGGGAGGGGTCCGGGGTCGAGAAAGTCCACCATTTTGGTATCATACTCCAATACGCCGCCCTACATATTCTTTTGATTTTGTTGATTTTCGGGAACAAAAACAATACAAAATTAATTATTCAATAAATAATCAGCATTAATTAATAAAATTAATTATTAATAACAAATACAGGATTAAATTTTACGTAATATATACATAGAATTATAACCAATCGGAAAAAAATCAAGGGGGGGGTCCGGACCCCTAGGACACCCCCCTTGCGTGCGCCACTGTTCATGGAACCCCAGGATTCCACGGAACACAGTTTGAAAACCACTGCTCTAAACCTTTAAAAGGTGAGCTCGGTCCCCTCGGGCATTCTTCCAATAGCCCTTGTATAGTTTCTTAGGGCGACATAATTAAACAATAAATTATTCACGTAGGGTTTTTTTCGGGGGGGGGGGGGGTATTCTTTGCACACACGAATGAATGGTTTTAATTCAAAATATTATACGTACACCAATCAATCTCACTGATTATAACACAAAAAGTTATATTAAACATAGAACAGCTTTCTCTCATCAACTTTTCGTAAACTTAAGCTAAGCGTAACATTTTGTTCTTCCGCCTTTCGTAGGGCCTCTTCCTGTGAGGATAACGAGTACAGCCTCTGAACACGTGGGTGAAATCTCTGTGACATGGGAACCTGCCAAGAACAGCACGCAGGACTCCTACAGGGTAAGGTTCCAAAGCAATTTGTTAGACGCCGATGTGTATCATTGCATATTCATCCAAAAGGTTTATTGTGTATTATGTGATGTATTGATCATTATAAAGTATAATGACCGAAATTTAGTTTTACTCTTTCAGCCGTTTTATTAATGAGTGTATGTAACCGAGTCGAATGCATTATGTTTTTCTTTTTCTTCAATGGAAGGTTCTGGGAACTTTTTGAAAGTGGAAGTGATTTATTTATTCTTTAATCTATGGAGTATTTTTCTGCAGTACTTTGCCTCTCTGATTTATTTTGCATAATGAAGTTAGTGTTGTGATAGAAATAACAGTTACTTACATTTTTTTAAAAAAAATATATACTATTTGCATCAATCAATTTTAACTAGTTATTCTTAAATGGTGCCGTTGCTTGAGTTTGAATAACAGCCAGAGATGGAGATAGTACATATGCGTTTATATTACAGAAAATAAATATTTACAATTAAAATTTACACTTTAAAGTAGTAATGCGGGCAAATGAAAATTACACCTTTGAAGGTTCTGCGGATTGATGCGGACAGCGATCTTGCATCTCTCCGTTGCGCTTCCTGTTTACAGAATGTCCCGGTACGGGGTTCGAAAGTTTCATCTGGGGTAGGAAAGCGGGAAAGTATGGCGCGCTCAGTCACAGTTAAGTGTGAGGAGTGTAGGAAACATCAACATAATAATGTTATTACTAATTCCAGAATAGTTCTTGGTACTTTGAGTTTCCAGAATACATGACCAATTTGTGAAAAATTCTTCAGGAAACCAAAGTAAATTTTTTTTCCCCTCATAGTTTACGTTTGAACATGTCGTCAGTGTCGTACATGGATCTCTCCCTTGTGTACGCCACTGGATGCATAGTCTAAACGCTGATACAAAAATGAGTGTTGACAAGTATTTTAATGAGTTCTTTTTTACAGTAGGTCTCTGATAAACCACGAACACAAAGTCCACATCGTCAACGTGTGGATTTCTGAACATTTTCAAACTTACATTTTACTACCGACTGTCATGTGATTGGGAAAAGTGCATTGCATCATTTCTTCACCTCTATTTCATTTCGTTTCCATCTACATATAACAGATGGATATCTGCAAGCTCCGTATTTGTGTGGAAATGCAGACCGTTGGAAAGACCCACCTCAATGGCGTTGTCAACTTTAATTACAGATTCTATGGCGAGAATCTTAATTTTGTTTCATTGTAATATCACTTTAAATTTGACCAGATGTTTTTTAAACCTTGTATATCAAGAAATGTTTAGTATATTTAGTCTGAATGGAAAAAGAAATTTAACTTCGTTGGGAACTTTGTAATTAATGTTAGAATCGTTTTCAATTTAACCTAAAATGAATTCTTTTAAAATGTCTTAGAAATCTTTTTTTTTTTTAAATGTGATTGGAAATATTTAATTAATAATGATTTTACAGCAGCAAAGTTCAATACTTCTTCAGTGATTATTTGCGCGAAAAACTTCCTGTAACTAAACAAAACTAAATACTTTAATAGACCGCAAACATGGCAAAAAGTTTAAATATGCGTTATTTGCATGCAAATATTTATAAATATAGAAATAACTGAGTTATGTATAGTGAATCCTATAGTTAAGACTGTTTTAACCATCTTGGTATGTGCTTAACTTTTTGATTCCTCTTCCCATCTTCAGATCAAATACAGCGACATGGAGGCCTTCAACAGCGGCGGTAGTCTGCTGGTGGTTCGGAACACCAGTATCAACCTGACCTCTTTGCTGCCGGGGAGGAATTATTCCATCAGCGTCTCGGCAGTCAGCAAGAAGATCTCCAGCGAACCCACGGTTGTCTACCAACCCACAAGTAAGAAGAAAGAAAATAAATGTTAAAAAGGGCTTCCTCTTTCACTTGTACATTTCTTTAAGCTATCCGACTACGTTCGGAGCCGTGATTTTGCAAAAGCGTATAAATGGATAATATTTATGATATTTAGTGTCACTTAGATTAAAAAAACGTATATAAAGTTGTTTTAAGAATGTTATTACAACAAAAAACTATTTAAGTACAATATTTTGACAAAAAATGAACATAGAATGACCCATTTTCAAAACATTCTCCTTTTATGAAAAATGCTTCTATTATAATAATATTTTGCCCGTATATAGCTCAGAACTCTGTACAGAGGCTGAACTAGAATTTTTGAAATATATAGCTTAGAAGAGGATTTATCCATATTTTACTGCAACAGAGGGGAGAAATTTTAAGAAAAAAAACGCCGATAATTTATTTTAATGATCAGACAATCAATCAATTGAATTTAAACCTCATTTTCTACACATTTTCGCTATGTTTTGTGTAGTGGGACTGATACACGTTAACAGATTCTTAAGACTCTTTGAGGCCCCGGGGCCCCAATTCAAAAATGGGTCCAAGATCTTTAAAAGTAGACAGTATATGGCATGCATTGTCAAATGCCTGTTCAAACGGTAATTTGAAACAAATGTACATGAATCGCCATCTCAAAAACCTAGGCACAAACCGACTCGACCGATGGCCGCATTTCGACTAAATGAGTTTGATGATTGCTTATGGTATTAGGCCAAGGCATGGACAAAGGTCATCACACAATTATACTGTCTTATCATTTTTGCCAGTTGACATGCAGTTTGAAATTCCCTGTTTTTCGGAGAATATCACGCATTCCATTTGTATTTGTCCGATTCCACCGTCCACGACAAACTCATCTGGACTTCAGACCTTCCCACGAGTAAGTATCAAACACTCGGTATAACAACTAAAGGTATAAGGTCAGGGACGCCTTAAAACTCTGAGGCCCTGGGCCCAGAGTAGATTTTTGAGGCTCTGGGCCACAATGAAAAAGTAGACCCTATCTGAAATCTTTAAAAATAGGCGGTATACAGCATGCACTGTCAGATACTCATTCAAACGGTCATTTGAAACAAATGTGCACGACTCCCAATCTCAAAAACCTGGCACAAACCGGCTCGACCGATGACCGCATTTCGACTAAATTAGTTGAATGAGTGTTTATAATATTAAGGCTAGTCCTAGACATGGACAACGGTCTTCACGTAATAATACAGTCTTGCCTCTTTTGTCAGTTGACATGCAGCTTGAAATTTCCCTGTTTGTCGGGGAATATGTACGGGAATAATATTTGATTAAAATTTTACGGATCATGATCTTATTACGACCGAATCGAGAACGAAACGATGGCCTCGATGAGTCGGCCCATGTATTAAGAGGTCCCTTTTGATAGTAGGAATATCTGAAATTTTTCGAATGGACATGCGTTTTGTTAGAGAGTAAGAGAAATCGTTACTTAAATCAATTTTAAGCATGTATTTCCTATATTTCCCTCGCTGTTACATTTTAGAAGCTCCGTTTTTTCCCCCTAAGAGTTTTCCTTAAAGCAATTTTGGAGCCTACGTTTTTCCTCGAAAGCCATTTCAAAAAAGCACTTTTACCGTCGACGCCATTTGGTGAAACTTTTTGGCTCCAAAATACTCAGAGGGACTAAAATAGTATTTTACTAAATCCGTCACTTCATTAGTTCCCAATGAAATACTAAATATGTACAGATCCGTACAGGTTGTGTCACTGCTCATGTCACATCCAAAAATAATTGGCTACTAAAATAAATTAATAGACAGGAAACACAATATACAATTATTAAGGCTGTTTTCGCCATATACACAAGAGCGTGAACTTAACGCGGAACACATTTTTAGACAGAAAAAAATACCTCGATTTTTACAAAAATTTGTGACATTGTAACTCATACATTTGTTTACAATATAGTGTTTTTAAAATTTCTAAATATTTCATAAATAATTAGTTTTTCCTTTTAACATGTAAAATGATAGCTTATTTAGTATTACGATATAAGAAAGAAAAAAATGGCTAAACACATTTTATAAAAGAAAGAATGTGTGAAACTCGGATAAAAATGAGTAGTATGATAAAATAAGCGATTCCCTACAGGATAGTGAAGCAAGAATATACTATTAATGTTTGAGTACTTTTATATCTGAAAAAATATTCCGAATTTGGGTCTTATTCTTTAAGGCCTCACCTGACTCTTAAATTGCAAATTTTTCAATTTTTTGTAAAAAAATATATGTTAAAGCCTCAATATTTCTGAGTATTTTGGTTCCAAAATTGACTTGATACTGTAAAAACTTTCGAAATTATTGAGAAATAAGTAGCGAAATTTAACCGAAAACCCTATCTCTTTCTTATCTTTAACTTCATTTTTCGGAAAACAAAAAAATTTTAGCTTCCGCGCAGGATTTCTCAGAAACTATTTATGATATCAATTTGAAATTTTATACACGTGTTCAATATAAGGCTCTTCATAACTTATACATAAATTTTCAGAAGAAAAAAAATTAATAGAGTGTTTTTTATTTGAATTTTAATTGGTTTTTTTCTTAAAATTTTAAAATTTTCGTCATAATTTTCCCCCCTAAATTTCTTTAGTATAACTTCAAAAGTGATCATTTTTATACCAAGTAAAATTAATTTTGTAATTTTTGATCAATTTTGTATTTCAGAATCCTGCGCGGTGTAAAATACTAATTTTCATATTTCAAAAAAAATTGTCCAATAACTTTTTAAATTTTTTCTCAAATTATCTGAAAATTAGAGAAATATTGTAAATATATATATGACTATCATGTGGTGAAAATTTCAAATTATTATTTAATTTTATTGCTAAATTACATTGGTTTGAAGGACGTTTTTTTCGAGTGCTCGGATATCTGTTAAGGGTCCTATTCTTTAACATTACCCGAAAACAGCCTTAAGCCTACTATTACAAAACATATTTTAACACACCTAAGTAATGTTTTTTTCCTCAGAACCATCTTCTCCAGTCATTGAGTTGTTGCAGCCCTCAGAGTCCGGTGGCTGGAACCTGACATGGAAGTCGGACGTGACCAGTCGACAGGACCAATACTCAGTTATGTACATCCGGAACGACACCCGCTTCCTGCAGGAGAAGATCATAACCCGCAATTGGCTGGTCCTGGACGACCTCTATCCGGGGGCAGGGTACGAAATCAAAGTGTACGCTATCAGCTTCACTCTCTGGAGTGATCCACATTCCTACTTCCAGACTATTCGTAAGTCAATTTTTGACTGTTGATTTGTTATTGTCGATAATTTTTACAAACGGATTAATATGCTTATAATAAGACAAGAATTAAGAGGTCTCAGGGGTGTTAAATTTTTTTAGAGGTCTGAAAATATAAACAGTTTTCAAACAGGTATAATTCTTTTAATTTTAAATTAAATGATTCGAATCTTTTACACATTATTTATAAAAGAATGGGGCTTCAGAAAAGTATAAAATGTTTAAAATATAGTAATAATTTTAAAAATCATAAGCATATGAAAATTCTATAATAAATAATAAGTATTTTTTGCGTTGCGCATGCTATTTTCTAAAATAGTAGCTTTAATTACTAGCTATAAGTTGATTTATAAAGTTAAATGTATTCTTATTACACTGTAGCTATTTTTATATAAATATAATAATAACTTACATATTTTAATAAATAAAGAAAATGCATTTTAAAAAAATATTTAAAAAATTGCAATATTTTACAAATATTTTGAAATACAAAAGATATACAATACTAAAATTAGGTAGAGTTTAAAGAGTATGATGTATTTCATAATTCTACAAAGTTTTATACATCAGAGGCTACTATTTTAGAAAATAGCATGCGCAACGCAAAAAATACTTATTATTTATTATAGAATTCTCATATGCTTATGATTTTTAAAATTATTATTATATTTTAAACATTTTATACTTTTCTGAAGCCCCATTCTTTTATAAATAATGTGTAAAAGATTCGAATAATTTAATTTAAAATTAAAATAATTATACCTGTTTGAAAACTGTTTATATTTTCAGACCTCTAAAAAAATTTAACACTTCTGAGACCCCTTAACAATGGCCGTCATAATGCCTAAATGAAAGGTTTTTTACTATTGCTCCTCCAACAGCAGGGGTATACAGCCCAAATGACCTTGCCGGGCACTTCGGAAAAACATTATAATCTCGCGGGCCGCACATAAAAATATGTACCTTTTATATCAGATTTGGAAAAAAAAAACTTTATTGGAGTGAAAATTTAAAACAGAATGAATTATTATTATTGTTTTCATTATTTTTCATGTATACAGACATAGATAATATAATAATGTATATATAATATAATAATGCAACGATCAAATAATGTTTAAAATATTACAGTTGCCATTTTCTTGAAAATTACGGTATTCGTATTAAATTGATCTCTCGTTACTCATTGTTGAAATTTGATAGTGCTGTCATTCTCGCAAACTATTAAGTATACATTGTCCTTTATCTTAATCGTCCTGAATATTATTTTTAAACTTTAAAAAACATCTCTGACTGCCTCTTGCTTTTTGGGCTCTCCAAACAGAAGAGGAGAAGAAATGAAAGTCGCACACACAGAGAATCATGTACCATCCATAGTAAAGGATATGCATAGTGCAATTCGAAATTTATTAAAAAAGTAATTTACTATAGTAAAATCAAATGTAACTGTTTGATAAAATATAAATCTATTTTAATCTAAAGGACATTTCTATTATCAAAAGGGATTTACTTTAAAACAAGAACAGGTAACAGGCAAATATATATATATATAAATTTCAAAATGAAAAAAACTTTAAAAATCTGNCTCTGTACAGAGGTCTGAGCTATATACAGGCAAAATATTATTATAATAGAAGCATTTTTCACAAAAGGAGAACATTTTGAAAAAAAGGTTATTCTAAGTTAATTTTTTGCCGAAATAGTGTATTTAAATAATTTTGTTTGTCAAAATGTCCTTAAAGCAATTTTATACATGTATTCTAATCTAGGTGATACTAAATATCATGAAAATTATCCATTTATGCGCTTTTTTAAAATCACGGTTCCGAACGTAGTCGGATACCTTAAGTAACACAAGGATGTACAGTTTTATTTGAAGTAAGTGGCAGCTTACTAGAGCTGCTGAGAACAAACCGAAAAGAGATGTAACGATACTTACTAACTGAAAGAGTAGTTGTAAAGTGATTTTGTAGTAATCAGAGTTGAGTTATATAAATAAATAAGCGTTAGATACCTTAGAAAACTTCTTCCTGTCAATTCATGAGAGCCTTTTATGAAATAAATAATAATCATGATTTGAGGAAAACGTCAACCCTGATATCGCATTTGCTACAGCAACCCCTGTTTACATAGTTCAAACTTTTTCACCATAATCCAGGGTTTCTCAAACTGTGGGGCACGTCCCTCTAGGAGGGTGTGATAACTCTAGGTGAGGGGCGCGAGCATGTCGAAAACAAAAGATTATTGTAAAAATGTATTTGTTTACTGAAAGGAAGCAAAACAAAATACATTCTGACATGATAAAAAGGGAAATACACATTTACAGTTGTATTTGATGTGATTAATTTAACAATATTTAGTTAAAAACAAGTTTAATAATTACCACTGACTTCATGGGCTTGTCATATATAATATTACATACACAATTTTATATTAATCTTGAAAATTTGTACGGTTTGTAATTAAAGTCGTATTGCAGCTTTATCATCAAAATGGATGAAAATTATGATTGAAAGTTGGGTTGCAAATATCGAATGTTTGAGAAGCACTGCCATAATCAAGTGATTAAAAAGACATATAAGCTGTGTTGTGTATTTCTATTACATACTTTCCACATCAAGTAAATTGTAACCAGTTAAATTAATTTCACCTCCACCAGTGCAAAACTGAGACTCGAGCATATAAACAATATCCTTAATTAAAATACTAAATGTTTTACCAGTTGATTTAACATGGACATCTAGATAATTTTAGATTTATATAAATATTACGAAAAACCTGACCTGAAAATTAAATTTACCATATCACATATGCAATAAATTCAAATTGACGACTTAATATGAAAACTTACTTAAAACATGAGGAAACAGTTCATAATGAGTGATTTCTGAATAAGCAATAAAGAGCTTAAGATAAGCATATTCAATAAATCATTCAGCCCAGTAATGATATCAAAATTATACGGCCCTTCCTCTTTTCACCAGTGCTCAGTGAAAATTATAAGCAGGTGTTTTAGTTTTTGTTTCACAAACAATTATCATATCTGATTTCAAGCGAAAAGGAAATAATCGACATCCTTTTTCATTTTTATCGAGAGTAAATCGAGTCTCGAGCGCCTTTTGCTCATTTTTAAATCTGATAAGAGTGAAATGAAATGCGTTGTATTGGACGTAAAGGAAGAAAACAATTCGTGAAACTGGTTGATTCCATGATGTGTTGGATGGTGGCCTCAAAGAAACAAGTAATTAATGATGGTAAATTTGACGTTGTCATTATGAATTCATTAAATATTTGATTCAAATATGATTCGTCGAAACAGTTTCATTTAATGGAAGAAAAAGAAATAATATAAAATTCTCATTTGGTAATCAAGGTTACTTATCTTTAATTTGTTCCACAATACACCTCTTTCATCACAATTGTGATCCAGAATCAGCTGACTTGTTAGCAACTTTAAATCAGGCCGATAAGCAAATGGATATTAAATATCTAATCAGAAACAAGAAATCTTATTTTACGCCAGTGATTCCCAAAGTGGTCTATATAAACCCCCAGGGGTCTATGATGACCTACAAGGGGTCCATGCTAGCGAAAAAATAATTTGGGGGTCCATGAGGTGTAAATAGGGGTCTACGATAGTGGCTCTCATTAAACGAGATCATGACTAATATTAAAAGGAAATTTAATCAAGTGGAAACTAGATTTACACCTATTTAACAGATTTATTTATTAAATTTAATGAGGTTCATTTGCAGTTACAAGTCGACAGCATAAATTTTATTAAAATAAGGACCCCATTTTAGCCTTTCTTGCCAGGATTAAGCTAAAGGAGTATAATTTTGGATGCCGCCAACATTTAAATGCCCTTTTTTTAGATTTTAAAACTAGGTTTGAGAATGTTTTAACATAGTAGGCCATGAACTCGTATGGTCACTTTGAAAAAAAAAATGCCAGATTACAAGAAATAAGTACTAGGAATATGAACTAACGAAGATCTTGAAGTAACGGTTAGAAACGATGCCAACAATTTTGGCTTTAACCATTTTCATTGACTGTACTTATAAGTACCACTCACTTTAAAATTACATATAATAACCATTTTTACGAATATTCTTACGATACTTAGCAGGAATATTCTTTGAAATCAACTCTTCCAAGATATATGACAGCACGGGTTCTATGATGAGTATTTTAGTGGGGAAGGCGAATAGTTTTAAGGCAGAAAGTGCATTTTCAGCTAAAGGCGTTTTCACCGGATTGCCAAGATTATCATTTTTGTCCCGAAAAAAATAGTTAATGTCAAAATTTAAGAGTCTTATTTTTTATGTATGTTAATGAAGACCTTAGAAAACGATTTGACTGTTGGTTTTAAGTGAACATTGTATATAATTAATTTTACAGTTGAATATCTTTAATTAATTAATTAGCTGTAATGGATTTAATTTTCCAAAGTTGAGTATTTTGTTTATGTATATTCCTTAATTTTCAATGTATTGATCCAAAAAAAATATTGCATGAAAAATACTACAGTAAATCATAATGCGGTCGATAAAGGGTTAAAGAGGTATACATGTTATTTATTCCATATCAATCTTCAGAAAGTTTTTAATTGTTTTTTCAATTGAGAAGGAGTTTCAGTGTGCTTGCAAATCTCCAAAACAAAAAGAAAAAAGAAAATACTGGACACTATTAACCAAGGAGATATTTAGGATTAAAACCTGATTAGATTGATGCCAAATGTTGAAAATTTGTTATTGAATCCCCAGATTCATCCCTCCCACTAAAAACATTTGTTTGGTGCTCAGTTATTTTACGTAACAGTTTTTTATGTGCATTAATTAAGTTTTAATTTAATTAATTAACATATATATGTGTTTTCTTAAGTTTTAAACACTCTATACTTGACTACAGATAAAAATTTTAATCTTTTAAAGTAAATAGCTCTACACCTGCTGTCAAAAACACATTTAAGTTGATAAATTTGCAAAAATTTAATATTCGGTGAGTAGGAGGTCTATTCCAAACTGAAAAACTTCTTAAGGGGTCTATGAGGCAAAAAAGTTTGGGAACCTCTGTTTTACGTGATAGGCTTGCGTAGAAAGCAATCCTGATGCCACTGACGACCCACCACGTAAAAAGGTTGATGCACGTTTATAGAAGTGTATCTTTAGACATCTGGACTGCAAAGCAGTCCTCAATCCCATATCCAACAGTCTTTGATGTGAAAGGCGACGAAAGTAGATGTTTTCAGGATGTGGAAGGTGACGAAAGTAGTTGTTTCAGACTGTGAAGAGGCATGATGGTGATGGGTTGCTGAGTGGAGATCCGGGATGTATGCCCAATAGTTTCTTCTTTATGCAAGTTGAAGAAATTGTGGCTTGGATAAGAGCTGAGAGACTGCTCTCTGATTGGATGAGGATATACACTCAAATAGGCTGCCCAGAAAGTTCACAAAGTTACACATAGGAAAAGTGGGAGGAGCTTGTCCAGTGGGGTAAGGTAAGATTTAAGTGAAATACATATTATACAAAAGATAAGACATTAGAAAATTTATAACAATTTACTATGGATTGATATACGTTAAATTTTCTGCAGTTAGTATTCCTCCAATTGTCATGGTGGGGAAATTAGAAGAGGGGAGGGGGCGATTCAGGTGTCATCCTCGTCCCTTAACCACGGCTCAAAATTACGAGGTCGTTTGCGAATAGCCCTCGTTGTGTTTTAGAGTACCGAGTTTTTAAACTCTCACTCAGTTGAAGTCAGTTTTACATCTGTTTTATTTGATAATGGAAAAATTACCAAAGTGTCTGGCAAGCAAGATATTTACAAAAGATTGTTGATCTACAAAACTGGTAACAACAAGATATTTATGTTTAGTATGAATAATTCCTTATTGAGTACTTCATTGTTTTGGAATCCCTATGATGTTAATGCTATATTGTAAAAATTAAGTACTTTTTATGGTTTACTCTTTTGGATACATTTTGAAACCAATGGTAAATATCATTGGAAGTATCCAGAAGAGGATAACCGAATTTTGAACGTTCAATAGATTGCGAGGGGTTGGGACTACTGATATAAAGAGTGCTAGATATATATCTGTGACTATGTACTATAGCAAAAATGTATAAATAGAAAATTATATATTTTTCTGAAATACACGTATATTAATTTAATTCATTTTCATCGTGCTACATTTATACAAATGAATACAATATTTTTTCCAATTTTTAATTTGTGTGTGTGTAATGCTTAGCTAAATCCAATAGGGAAATATATTAATTGGAAATGTTATTTTTTCACTTTGTGATGGAAATAAATGATTCCTTCCTGCCTCAGTGGCATGACAGCCCAGGGTGGGCCTTGGCCTTTTCAAGAAGCCTTTTCCAAGTTAGCCTTATTCCTGCTGGTGTTACCCAATTCCTAGTTCTTAAGACTAGGAAATCTTTTTTTATGCCTTCTTTTTTTAGAGGTGCGGTGTTCGTCCATTTTGACAACGTGACCTGCCCATTTAATTCGTTGTATTTTGCTGAAGTTAACAATGTCAGATTCTTTGTACGATTGATAGAGCTCTAAGTTTGATCTTCTTTGCCATGTTCCCTTTTCCTGAATTCCTTCAAAAATGAATCTTAAAATCTTCCTTTCGTAGTTACTTACCATGTGTTCTCATCTGTTCGAAACATGGACCAAGTTTCACATGCGTGAATTAATACTGATCTTAAGACTTAGGAAACAAATGATTACTTGAGAGTTATAAAATAGTCAGATCATACTTCTCCGCCTCCTCCTCTCTCAAGAAGAAATACTCTAAAGCAGAGGTGTTCAAATTGTGGCCCCAAAGAGTATTTTTGTAGCTCACGAAAACAGTCAGGAAACCAAGTAAACAGAAAATGTTTTCTAAATTTGAGTCAACATATGTTTATGAGCAAAGCTTTTCTTGTATAATAAGAGTAAATATGGAAGCTAGTTGGCTGGCTGTGACGAGAATTTTGACAAGCTCTCTCGCTCCTGATTTCAAGGAAATTGCATCAAATTGTGATAAGGGGCATTTGTCTCATTAAATTCATTCTAAACTTAAATGTCCTTGCAATTCTAGATATGAAATTAACGCAATAATAAAAACTAATTAAATCTCTCTCCGTCACTGTTTTATTTAACATATTCATTGATATTTATGTGGACCATTTTATACAAATTTAATGAATGAATGCAATTTTTTAAAAAAAGTGCGGCTTTTAGGCATTCTCCTCTTCCACTATGTGACTTTTGAGCCAAAACAATTTTTCACCTCTGTCCTAAAGGATGTTATTCCAATCTTGAAGTAAATAATGGTAAAAATCAAAGTTTAATACAATGTTGACTTGAATTCATCTTAGAATATAGTTAACATTTCTCTTAGATTAGTTTCTAATTTGTTTGGTATTGGATCTCCCTTTTCCAGCTGTCTGTTGTTGTTTTCGGATACTGTTATTGCATGGTTCTGTAACTGTCTACGAATTTTTTTTAGAAAAAATATTATATCATATAACTATGAGAAAAGCAACCCTTTTTGGTACTACACCGATGATAACGACCTTTATTTACAGTATTAAATTATTCAGCATTTCTATTAATTACCAAGATCAATTTAAAATCGTCAATTTCTAAGGGCTTCTATTTTCACTCATGTCTTCTGCTTCCATTACGATAAAATTCGGAAAAAAGCACCAAAACGATATAGATTACTTAAAATATCTCCATTTCTATCCATTTAGCATTTACTCCAAGACAGTTATTAAACAGTTAGTAAAACTGACTCCTCTAAAACATAAATGTCAAAGGGAAAAACGAAAAAAAAAAAAAAAGTAAGAATAATCAATACAGACAATTGTCCATAGAGTGCAAAATTACCCGGCACAAAATTACCATTTTTTTCCTCAACGCCTTCGGGACGAGAAAAAGAATCTTCTTTTATTTAATGAAGAAAGAAATTTTGGAATGGGATGGGGGTGGGTAAGGGCAGAGAAAAAGGCTGGCTACAACGAATTCTCAAATTAAGCGTTCAAATGGTACGCCCGATTAACTTCGAGTTAATGTGAAATGATTATGCAGAATACTTATCTTTAAGAGTTCAGTAACATTTCCTAAACAATTCAGCATGCACGGATGCCAGACGAGCGTTAAGAGTTATTACTTCTTTCAGTTCGCTTGACAGTGCAGAGTTTGGTGGAGTTGGAGTTAATATTTAAATGAGAAAAACAAACAAACACTTGACGTTTATAGGACATACCACGAAATGTAAAAGATAAAAGCCTCTTTTTTTTTCCCCACTCCTCTTCGCCAGTAATTTGAGTTGTGTCCGATACTTTTTTCCAATAGCAATTAATCTTAATGCCGTGTGAGTGATTTGACTGTAAAAGCGTATGTACATGTTGTTGATGAGAGGAAGGATTCTTTCTTCCCATTCCAAGATTGATTTTGTTCTTCTTGTGCGATTAACCCCTTAACTGGTTTGCCTATACTACGTAATGAGTAAGCAATATTCAACCTACTCTCTGATGTATTATCAGTTACGGTACGATGGGTTCTGATTTTCTTCGCTTCATTTTCTGTTTTCGCCGCATAATTTATCTGGTGTGCTAAGTTCTTACATAAACTCGAAAAAGGAGAGTTGTTATTTCTTTCGTTTATTAATACTTAATCTTTTTTTTTTCCTACAGTGGCCTTAGGTTTCGAAATGACAGCTTGAACGGAGAAAAGAAAATGAGTCGCAATATTTTAAACATAACAGCCTATTATCCCCTACCCATGATTTTAAAAATAGATTACAGCAATAATTTGGACAGAGAAAGAAGATGCAGGTTCTGATTTTTTTTAAGAACTCTATACCATAAATATCTTAAATAATATTAGGAATTGAAGCCCAGTAAATGAGTGGTAGTGCATCGCGCTTCCACACCACAAGTCTGAGGTTCAAACCTCCCGCTGGGGAAAGTCAACTCAGCCTTTCATCCCTTCAGTAGGTCGATAAATAAGTACCAAGCTTGCTTGGAGATTTCGCGTCAGACTGATCGCCTGATCGGAACATCTGTTCATGCACCTCAGAGCACAAGGTTCCCTATACTAATATGGGCACAGTAGGCCTTGGCCCTCATGGGCTATTACGCCTCTGAGTTAAGTTAATATTAGGAATTAGTCTTTTCATTATTAAAGATGTTGAAATGAAGTAGTTTACTACTTATATAAGTGCCGCTTTTCCACTTAGGCACGCTGGGCACGTGCCTAGGGCGCAGAAGATTTGGGGCACTAAAAACTGATTGATTGATTGAATATTAACGTCGCACTGTTCAGCTACACGAGGGCTTTTGGCGACGGACCACGTAATTTTGAACCATGGTCAAGTGATGTGGACGACACCTGAGCTGGCACCCCCCTCTCCTAACTACCACACCACACTATCGGGAGGACGTTTCAGCTCTCGACAGATTTAACTTGCATCGCTGCCCTACACGGCGGGTCTTTAGTGGTACTGGGCTCGAACTCGTGACAAGGCAAGCCACGGTCCAATATCTATACCACTCGGCTACCGCGGCCCCACTAAAAACTGAAGGGTGAAAAAAGAGAAAACATTTAAATTACCACTTCCTAGCAAATCATGAGAGAAAGTAAAGACAGTAATGAGATCCACTATGGAAAATGAAAAAATTTAACAGTTTGATGTTGCTATGTGTTAAAAATGAAATTATAATGGAAATTTATTATAATGATGTTATTAAAATGTTTTCTCTAAAAAATCATTCGTTCTTCGAAGAAAACATTCGTTATACAATGACAGTAACTCAAGAAGGAATAAGGATGTCGAAAAGTAAAAGAAAGTAAAGAGATAAGCGAGGAAAAGGATGATAATGAACAAGTTGATAACAGTTCATACAATAATGTACACTATATACAGTAATTGCAGACGATTTCATTACTTTACTGTACTAATTATCAAAAGGGTGGTTGGCCCGTGATGCCGTAAAGTAAGAAATGAACAAGAGTGGCCAAATCATACCATTATCATTTCCTTACGACTGTCAGTCCAGGACACGTTAGACCCATAGGTAATAACAAACAGCAAAAACAAAGAAAGGGAAAACATTAAGAGAGTTGAAGAAAAACCCCCTCCCCCCAAATAAAACAGGAAAAGTAAGAACTCAATGAAGAAGGGGGTGCTCTGGAAATAAGGGGTGTAACTATTGAAGTGCCTAGAGAGCCGGGGAGGTTAAAAACGGGCCTGAGTGAGAGTCGAAATATATTGTTTTCATATTAGTTGCTGTTGTTTTAATAATGTAAAAGCATCTCTGTAGTGAAATTTTGATACTTATAATTTTGGATTCAACTTATTGTTAGTCATATTTACTCAATTTCAAGCCTTAAAAATATTAAATAGCATGAATTCATTTTTCATGTAATTAAAAAAAAAATACTTTTCAACTAAAAAGTATTAGCCTATTGAAAAATATATGTGTGTAAAATAAACATAAGTTGTCTACGTAGCCTTATGAAAAAATACTGACATATGTATATAGAAAGGAAGCAGTTTATCTATGACTCCCTAAGAATAAAATTCAGCTGATTAGTCACAGAGAGTGAGAATTATATAAGCGTCACACTATATATATATAAAGCAACTCCAGGGCTATTGGCAACGGACCTCGTTATATTGAACCACGATCAAATGAGGAGGATGCCACCAGGGCTGCCATCCTCCCTCCTAACTACCACACCACACCTATAGAGGATATTGAGCCTCGACAGATTTAACGTACATCAGCCCGCTGTACACGGATTGGTCAGTTATTTATTTACTGCACATGTGAACTTTGTTATGAATAAGCATTATTGTTGAAGTTATTCACACAAAATAAGCTAATACTTTTGAAATTTTATTAAACCAAATATTTTACTATCATTATATACAATTTTATTGAATAGTAAAAAATATATCAATTTATATTCATTAGAAATCATTTATATATTACTGTGGAGTCATTTTCGCAAAAGCATAAGAAATGGATTAAACTCTCATTTTCTAAGAAAGACGGCCAGACACTTAGGAGGCCGCGAAACCCGAGTGGTCAACATCCTGAACTCATGGACAACGTTTTCAAGTCCTGGTGTCACTGAAGACTCGCCATGTACACGGGCAGATGCTCATTACATACATCGAGGATATAAGTCCTCGAATTAGCGTATTGTAAAATTTTGGAGAGTAACGGGGAAGCAGCTCAGATGTCGCCATCGTCATTCTGAGGTTGAAAATAATTAGCCTTATCCCCAATATCCTTCGTGCAGCTTTAAAGTGTGCAGCGTTCATAAAAAATCAAACCAAATCATTTAGATACACATATATGTTTTATTTCCAGTGGGGCTGCGCGGATTGGTATTTACCATCAGCATACCTAGTACTTTCTTTGAGAGTTGGTATCAATTTTAATTGCGACATCATATAGCTGGAATACCAGTCACCTCAATGTAACTTTGATGCCCAGTTTCCTCCACAGAGGGAGGTACCTCTAGCTCTGACGATGCAAATCGTACCAAGAATTTAATTTTGCCGAGAGCACCTCAACCAAACAGGCTCTCTAGGGATCTTTAGCGTAATGTATAATCATACGACATGGACGCTGTCAATTTTCTACATCATGAAAATCCCCCGACTTGTGCCGTGGTCCAATCCGCAACATTGTGCAACGAAGGCCAGCTACAAACCAACTACGCCATCCAGCTGGCGATTCATTCAGATATACAGATCTTGAGTAAAATCAGGTCTGTTAAAAAGAGAATGCGTGTTTTTGTACCATATGATTATAAGTCCATTTAACCCTTTATCTACCGACGGTACTTATAAGTACCATTCACTTTAAAATAACTTAGTATAACCATTTTTACGAATATTCTGATGATACTTACCGGGAATATTCTTTTAAATCCACTCTTCCAAGATATATGGCAGCATGGGTTTTATGATGAGTATTTTAGCGGGGAAGGCGAATAGTTTTATAGCAGAAATTGGGTTTTCAGTGAATTGCGAAGATTGTCACTTTTGTTACGAAAAATAGTTAACGTCAAAAGGTAAGTGACTTATTTTTTTTTTTGTATGTTAATGAAGACCTTAGAAAACGATTTAACTATTTATTTTAAGTGAACAGTGTATATAATTAATTTTACAGTTGAACATATATATTTAATTAATTAATTAGTTCTAATGGATTAAATTTCCCAAAGTTGAGTATATGTGTGGTTTATGTATATCTCTGAATTTTTTCAATGTAGTGATTCAAAGAAAAATATTGCATGAAAAAAACTCCATTAAATCTTAATGCGGTAGATAAAGGGTTAAAGTAATTGTTATAAGTTCTCCAAGAAAATCTCACAACAAAACAATGAAATATGTCCGCATTATCCCCAAACCTTTTTATGTTATTTTGTAAAGTATATTTCTTTCACCCTGTATACGAAGCATATAATTTAAGTACATTTTCCTCTAGATTATATGTTTGAGAGAGAAAACTTACAAAAAAAAGTAAAGCTAAACTTTCTCCCTCTTTTCGGACGAACCCCTTCTCCAGTTGATACTTTAAAAAAAAAAAGTAGCTAAGTCTTCTTTTCGGATATCCGTCATTTGTCCCGAATTTCTTCCATACATCACCGTGAGCCAAATAATCTTGGAAATAAGGTCGACTCCTCCATCAAATCCGTCGCCAGCAGCACCAAAACAGCAGCGGACGTCCATCAAGAAGCTCGCCAAAACCGCCTGATGCATCCCAGAAGACTGCTGCCACCGCCCGCATCAAAACTTCGACCATTTAACACTGAACCCGCGTGATAAACATCGCGCGGAGGTGGCCATAAACATGCTACGCCCTGGTCTAAGGTAAACACGGCGCCGGTAGTTTAGTGGGGCCGTGTGCCCCATTCATAGTAATGTCGGCTCGTACGTAACACCGTTCTAGTCTAAACCGATAATATATTACATATATTATATACATTATGGTTCGGAGGCGAATCATTTCTGTCATTCTATGGCAGACTTGATTAAATGGTGGGGTTTGGCGAGTTCGGGCAGGCAAATGTGCGTCGGGATTTGAGGCTGCCCGACAACTGCAGCCCCGGAAATGACTCGAGATGCTGTTTGGGGCGTAAGTCAAGTGGATGTAAAATGACAGGAATTGTTGGCCTGGCGTCTGCAAGCGTGTGGGGGGTGTTTGGAAGCCGTTTAATCGTTTTTCGAAACCTTTCGTTGAGCCTCGAACGTTCTTAGAAGGTAGTTTTGGAACTGAATAGGAGATTTAAACTCTCGGTTAGGTTTAATAGGTAATGCATAGCATACGGGGTTTTAAAACAAATTATTAGAATACTATGTGTAATGTAGCATTAAATGATATTTCGCGATAAAACGTACTTAGAAGATAGTTTTCGTATTGGATGGGGGATTTAATATCTCGGATTGATTTAGTAGGTAGAAAGGGTAGTATATATAATTTTCAACGTATTGTTATGTTACAATGTGTAAGCTATCCTTTTCATGTAATACGATATTAAAAGATATTTTTCACAATGAATAGCTGTAGCTCAAATGTATTAAACTTGTAATACGAATGTTGTATTGAATTGTGTGTTGTTGGAACTATAAGAAATACTTCTATATAAATCTATCGCCTATTCTCAAGTGAGTGAGTGAGTGAATATTAACGTAGCACTGTTCAGCTACACGAGGGCTTTTTGGCGATGGACCACGTCATTTTGAACCATGGTCAAGTGACGTGGACGACACCTGAGCTGGCACCCCCCTCTCCTAACTACCACACCACACCAACGGGAGGACGTTTCAGCTCTCGACAGATTTAACGTGCATCGCTGCCCTACACGGCGGGTCTTTAGTGGTACTGGGCTCGAACTCGTGATAAGGCAAGCCACGGTCCGATACCTTAACCACTGGGCTACCGCAGCCCTATCGCCTATTCTCAACGCATTAAATAACGTATCTGTTTTCAAATTAAAATGGATTATTTTTTAAGAAAAAATATTCGTCAAAGTTTTTTTTCATATACTAAAGCTTGTATTTTATCCTTTTATTACAATAAATGAAACCCTCTTCATGAATACCTATATAATTATTTATGCATTTACAAATAAATTATGTAAATAGATTTAATCCAAATTTAAGCTGTATTATAATGACCTATTTTTACAAAACAAACGTCTTTATATTTTTTTTGTATAACTATAATTAAAAAAATTAGACTTAACAGTTTCGCTTTATTTGAAAAGGAATTCTTGCATTTTTAGACGCTGATATAGATTTTTCTTTCAGAGATTATTTTTAATTTACACATCATTTTTAAAAATATTTTTTACTACCCCGGGTTCGAAACTCTCCTTAAAATTACAGTCTAAAATATCTAAAACATGATATTACTCCATCATCTTAATGTTTTATATTAATTTTTTTAGAACTTAAATCACTCAACATTCATTGATTTACTATTATTTCTGCCGAAAATTGACTAAGGAAAACCTATTATGCAATTTACGTAACTTTCTATAAATAGTCATTTCTTAATATAAGTTTAATTTAATTTACTTTTATAGATTCATATAATATTTGATTTATAAACAAAATTTTATTCATAATGTTTTATAAAATTCTCCTAAAAATTCTCTTCTGTTTTATTTCTCAAACTTTCCAATATTCAAAATACATATAAAACCATTATCCTTTTATCGTGGATTTTTATACTATCTAGTAAATTTATTGTATCCCTTCCGGTACGAATGACTTTCAGAAATCAGAAAGTAAAATAAAAAAAAAAAATGATAAGCAGCCAGTTTTTTCGAACTTCGTAATAAATTTGGGAACCTTTTTCGATTCTTACTCCTTCTTTTAATCATTACAGAGATATGTAACTGAAAAACAGGAAATAAGTACAATTTTAACTAAAAAGAACAGAATTCCTTAATTCATACGAAAAATTTTACCTTCAAAGACGATTTAATAATTATAAAGATAAGATAACACGCAACAGAATTTATTTACAGTATCGCATCGAAACGCAATCTTTATTTTATGAAGGTCCAACTAATTTTGAAATACGATATTTACGCAAATGCTTGATAAATTATGCATGTTAAACATTCCTTGGCTTAAGAATAAATTTCTTTTTTTTATTTGCCCTTTTTCCTTCAAGAAATTGTTTGTAGTTAACTATTTGATTAACATTTTCTTGAATTGCCCTATTTTACTATTAAAACATAAAAGCAATTTTAAATGTATTCGTAGGAATTCTGTTTATTGTTTTGAAATCAATTGTGTTGCATTGCCACATATGTATGTATTTACAACGTTCATGCAATGAAAGGGGGATGTTGATTGCCTTAAAAGAAAGTTGCACTGTAATTTCTTGAAACGTAGCTTGTGGATTGATTCATGTACGGTAAAAAAACCCTATGTTCCAAAAAAGTGATTGCTACCCGCTGCTGAAAGTGGCACACGTTGTGGTAATATAATGTGTTCAGAGAAAACTTCAGAAAAAGGGTAATCAGTGTGGTTGATTGATGAATGTCTTCTGGGGTTCTTTCTTTAGCTTTAGATTATTTGAAATTGAGTGTGACGATTTCCTCATTAACACTGGTAATAAATTCTGCCTTTCTGGCTTCTATGCATTCAAAAGGGTGCGTGTGAAATGTTCAAGTTTTTTAACACATTATCTTATAATTTACATTCATTTTATGGAATATAAAATATAATTCCTTTTATGGGGTACTTTTTTGGCCAAAAAACGCATATACTTTTTGTTTCACTTTTATTACCTCGGAAAATAAGGTATCGCCCTTAATGTAATGCCACATTCGGTTGGAAAAAACCGTTTCTTCTTTGTTTTCACGTATTTATTCTACCATTAATATGGAGACTGAGTGAGTATTAACGTCACACTTTTCAGCTGCTCGAGGGCTTTTGGCAACGGACCTCTTGATTTTGAACCATGGTCAAGTGAGGAGGATAACACCGGAGCTGGCACCCCCTCTCCTAACTATCACACCACACCAGCGGGAAGACGTTTGAGCCTCAACAGATTTAATGTGCATCAGTCCCCTACACGGAGGGTCTTCAGCGGTACTAGGCTCGAGCTCATGGCACGCCGATCACGAGTCCTTTACCTTGACCACACTAGGCTGCCGCGGACACAACACGGAGTGTAAAGCATACCTTACTTTCTGATGTATAATTTTCAGTTGTTGTTTTTTATATATAACACTTCAAAATTCAAAAAATTAGCTTTCTAAATTTGTTTTGTTTCGACTGTAAGATAGGGATAAAATTTCAGGTGTTTAAAATATTACTATATCTACTAAAATCAACTTTTTAAAAAAGTTTAAACATTCTTTTTAACACAATTATATTTTTGAAAACTATTCAGAACCAAAAGACATATTTCCATGAAATTTTCCACAAATTTTTTATAGGTATTATGTAGGAGATGAACTAAAACATATGAAATTGTATAATATGAAGTAAAAGTATAGTTGGATTTCCCTTCAAAATCAATAAAAGTTCTAGTTCGCAACTAAAATTTTTGCTTCAATAAACACATTTTAAAGCTTTTATCTAATTCCCTAAAAATATATTTAAGAAATGTATTCTGATATTTTTAAATATAGAGTGTTCATTAAAAGAAATAGAACATTTTAAAAATATTTCAAAATGTGATTAAAATTTGTCTACAATTTCAAATTTTTGAAAAAAAATTTACATAGATTTTAATTTTTGCTCAATTTTTAGTATTGTATGTAAAAATGAAACTAAAAATAGAAAAAAAAAACAATAAAATTTTTGGAGGAAATAAAACAGATTCTGTACTTATTCGGATACCGCAGGAAACAAATAATAAAATTTTAAGAAAATTAAATGTTTGAAATGAAACAAGTTTATCAATGACAGTAACCATTCAACCACTAGACTTTCCCCATTTTTGTTGCAAGAAGAGTGTTCTCGATAATTGAAGATATTTGCTTAAGGAATACTTTTTTATGTAAAATAAATAATTGACAAATTTTTAATCATTGCAATTATAAGCTACCCTAGATAGCTTTCTTGCACACAGTCAATAAAAATGCTCCATTTTTAGGTACAATTTTTTATAAAAAATTATTTAGAAGCTATTTTGTATCTCATATATGACAGACAAATCGTTACTTGTGCGTATTATCGGAACCAATTGGCAACGTTATATGAAACGTAGCATATGATTGCCAATTCAGATCATTCGACACATGCGAAATTTGGGTTGCCAACTTGGCGAGTTATCTTGAACGTTGGCGATTGTTGTGATAATACGTAAGTAACGACAAATCTTCTTACAAAAATTTTAAATTTTCAACTTATTTATTAATAGAGAAATTTACTTCGAAAGTAAATATTTATTCATAAATCGAATGTTTTAACTGCTTTTAGTAACAACTATAAATATGACATAAATACCATCAGAGAGAATTCATGAAGTAGTATTATATCCAAATTTTATGTTATATTACTATATACCTTTCTTATAATTAGCATATATCATTAAACATTGATATTAAAATAATTTGATTAAGGTATCCAACTACGTTCGGAATAGTGATTTTGCAAGAGCATATAAATGGATAATATTTATTATATTTAGTGTCACTTAGATTAGAAAATGTAAATAAAATTGTTTTAAGAATATCATTACAATAAAAAATAATTTAAGTACAATATTTTGACAAAAAATGAACATAGAATGACCTATTTTCAAAATATTCTCCTTTTGTGAAAAATTCTTCTATTATAATAATATTTTGCCTGTCTATAACTCAGACCTGTGCCCAGAGGCTCAACTAGAATTTTTGAAATATATAGCTTAGAAGTGGATTTATACATGTTTTACGACAACAGAAGGAAGAAATTTTAAGAAAAAAACGTTGATAATTATTTCATTTGGTTGTAACTCTGAAAATAATGTGAATTTTTCAAAAAAAAATAGTTCAGACTCTCTGGAGAAGTCTTTATTTTATCTAAGCACACACACACAAAATATTATTATTATAAAATCATTTTTTATAAAAGGAGAACATTTTGAAAAAAGGTTATTCTAAGTTAAATTTGTGCCAAAAAATTTTATTAAAATAATTTTTTTTGTCAAAATGTCCTTTCAAACAATTTTATACATGTATTCTAATCTGACACTAAATATCATGAAAATTATCCATTTATACACATTTTTAAAATCACGGTTCCAAACGTAGTCGGATACCTTAAGAACTAATTGCTTATGTGACTGAATTATGCATGGCTCTATTATTATTACACACTGACATTTTCGGCATCTTTATTTATATTTTGGGGGAGGAGAGCATTATTGTTTATGTACTACTTTAGGTACTTAGTACTATACCGTCAAATAATTTCGCCAAATTAAAATATGTCACCAATTAAAGGACCTTATCAAATGCTGTCATCGCTATTATTTTTGTGATTATTATATTTGAACATGTGGAAACGATTTTCCTCTGTGGGCTGCACACAACATTTAACATCTTTTGATATGACGAAATTGGTTGACGATATAATACGTAAGAACCTTACATTGCTATAATGCTTACTTAACGCTAAATAACAAGTAGGAACAAATTAAGAAAATGCTTGTAAAAATAGAATAGCCACAGTAATAAAATAACAAAAACTCTTAGGCTTAGTACTAAGTTTGCAGAGCTAAATCCAGTTTCAAAACATAGACCTTCACCTCAACTTCCTTATGTTACTCTGCAGAAAGAAAAAGCAAAAATAGTTTTAAAACTTTTTTGTAAACACTAAAAAATGATTTTTAAGAATATATACTCTTTTGCATCTAAGGATAAAAATTATATTTGTCATTAAGGAATTACTATAAAATTAATTATTTTCACTATGTTCCAATAAGCCGTCATGCTAATGAAACATGATGGTAAAAAATTATTCTGATTGGCGACTTTGAGTGAGATTAACTAATTGAGAAAGCTATGACGTTTATTCAATTTTTAAACACGTTTAAATGAAAAAGGTGAGTAAGGAATATTGTTTGTAAAAAAATAAAGCAATGTAAGAGAGAAACAGAAGTCTTAAGGTAACGTCTATTCTATTAGGTTATTGATATAATCACACACACACACACACCAGATACGTCGATGAGAAATTTTCAGAGAATCACTGTTGTAATCTGTTTATCAAATTTTCAGGAAAAAAAAATGCAATAACTAAAATTGAGCCTTGCCTTAACAATGAAGCAGGAAAAAAAAAATTTTTTTTTCAATTCCTCTTTTAAATTCTCCAGAAACTAAAATAACAAGCAATAAATCCACAGAAGAAAAAAAAATAATATACATTGCGTATTTAAAGGGGGGAAAAAAGAAACATTATATAATCCTCAAACCAATGATAAATTAATTGCGTTTTCTCAAAAGAAACATAATTTTATAATCTCCTCATTAGATAAGAAAAAAAGGATTGAGAAAAATTTAATGATTGTTTCAAAAGAACAATTGATGACTTTGACCCACGATTAGACAACTTGCTCCTTTTCTAGGCCTTAAGTAATTAAACACGATCGATCAATCGGATACAAAAACAATCGATCATCTCTAAACATTTTTCTTTTCTTATTTTAAACCCATCAATACTTGAAGCCGAATTCCAACAATTTCAGAACCAAATTATAATATCCATTTCGCAATAATTAAAAGGGAGAAAGAGAGAGAGAGGGCAAATAAAAGAAAAAAATAGAATGTTTAATACTTCCTTCCACAAATAATGAAAACTCCAATTAAGAACTCCACGCACACACACCAGTTTTTCATTTCCTCTCTTGCCCCGACAGTGTAAACAGATGGAGCCGAGATAACCATCATGCCATATTTAAAACAGGTAAGATAAAACAAGCAAGAAAGAAAGAAGAGAAAAAATTCGAATTTATCTTTCATTCAGCCGATCATTTCCACCCACCTCCTCGCAGGCAGGTAAATGAGTCAGAATTATTCTTTGGCGGATGCGTGATGCGGTGACTACATAGCATCATCAATCGTGGAAATTACTTCTGCTTACACTTTTGGCTTCAATTCATCACGTTTTCCTTGGCGCACTTATTCACGCTCCACGAGCGCCTTTCAGGAACGACAATACCCAACGTGTTGTTGCAACAAAGGATCCGGACGGCAGTAATTTGTCTCGATCAGCCAAACTATACACCGATACCTTTGTCTCTAGAGGATTTGTTACTATTCATCCAACAGCTCGGTTATCGTTGTCCGGCCTCGTTTGAAATTAGCGCCAGAGAACACATTATTAAGTTCCCATATCTTGGCGCGAATGAATGAGTTGGCGAGTTCTCAATCAAATCTTTTGTGTTTATGTGCATTTTTTAAAATATATCATTTAAAAAAAAAGAAAAAGAGGAGGAGGCTATGAAGAGGGAAAAGCGTATTTTCCATAAAATCTTCTCGAACAGCTCGAGAAAAGTTAAACATCATTTTCTAGCTAGGGAATTAATAACAATTTGAATAAAAAAGCAGAATTTTTTCTCGAACGAAAAGGAGATAGAGAGCGTTCACAGTTGTTTCTTAGTTGTTTTAAGTATAATTGTCACCCTATATTTAATATGTATAAATATAGTATACATTTTGATATATTAATATGTCTCCAATTTAGTTTTTCTTCCTTTTCCTAATTTTTCTTCCTTAACTGGTCATTTTTTTTTACCTAAAATGGTTCAAACTAAGTCACATTTTTTTTATTGCGCATAATTAAACACTGGACTTAATAAAATGAGAAATCGGAAGAATTTTATTTTAAATTTAAGTAACCGAAATTTTTGAAAATGACCAAATTCGGTCAAGACAGATATTTTTGTTTTTTATGTTATTGAATAGAGATGTCTTTCGGCGTTACAAAACATACTTTGTTTTGTTTCTACGCTACCTAGAAGCCAAGTTACAATCCCTTTTTTAAAGTTAGAAAAGCCGGAAGATGGTCTACCAAAATTGGGCATTTAAATTGCTCAAAATCTATCATGGCGAGTCTGATAACTCAAAATGTTGCAAATGTATTTCTATAAAACTTTTTGAAGCAGATATTTATGTTATTTTCTAGAGGATGTACTAAAATATTTCTTATTATTTGAATACTCTTTGAGTTACGGCTTGTTATTTAAATAATGGTCTCATAAAGAATGTCACATTTCTTATAATGTTTACTTAATCAGCTCTAAAATTTATAAGTTTTAATAAATGATTTAAATTTTAGTATTTTTTCTAGATAAATGCATCTAATTTGTTTTAGCAATACTTTAACTAATACAAGTTTATTACTTTTTACTCAAATTGACTTGAAGTTTTACAAAAATATTGCTAAAATTTCACTTATAATTGTGATTTTTGAAAACTTTAGGCAACTTATTTTAAAAATTATTAATTAAATATTAGTATTTATGGATAATGAGTTCTTGAAAAGCATTTATAATGTTTAAATGTTCTAATTTGCTAAAAAGTACTCTGAACGTGTTCCGATACCTTAAAATTTAAAATTTTTACTTCATATTTTATTTTATAAGTTTGGAACAAAAAACTCTCTAATGTTTGCTTTTTGTAAGTACATTCTGCATGATATTAAGGACTTTTCATGTATCATAAAAATATTTTTTTATGTTCATACTTTTTCAAACGTTTGAGGGCTTTGTATGTGTTTGTGAAGAAGTTTACAGTTCTGAATCTGTATCCAAATTTAATTCATCCTTTCACAATTTTGTTGTTGTCGTTGTTGTTCATGCTATCTGTAATACAATACCAGTAGTCGTTGAACTGAATTCAAAATCATTGCTTACAGTAGGACACACATTTTAAGGATCTGAATTCCTACCATCATTAAAAAAAAATTCCCGTCTTCACCACATAGAGAATGTCGGATGAAATGCATTTTAGTACCATATATAGTCAAACTGCAACCCCTTTTTAAGAAACTAACACTAAATAATATCACCATAAGAATTTAAAATACTCGCAAATTAATAGAAAGATTGAAATTATCAGTTCCCGTACAGCGTACGGGCGCACTGGTTGTGGCTAACTTTCAGTAGCCCGAACGCTGAACGGGCAAACCGCTTAAAGGGTTAAATTGGTTTTAACTATTTTTTAAAAATATACACATATTGCTTTATTTCCGATTTTAGTAGTAATAGTTCTTTATTTTATATAAAGATTCTGTGCAGATTTTTCAGCTTTAGTGATAAGTACAGATGAATTTTCATAGAATTTTGAAATTTCTGAATATTGTATCTTTCTAATATTGCTATATAGTATATTTGACTAGCTTAAGAAGGATGAAAAAAATAAAATACCTTACGGTGCCTGGAATTATATTTAGTTTTTATTATGTGTTTCTTCTTTTTTTATATAGTTTCCATTTTATATGATTGTTATTCGTTTAATCCTTAGAACTTGTCAACGGTTAAACCAGATTCATAATGATAGAAGAGAGAATCTGTTCTAAAACCTAGAAAACTCGAGAAACTATTCCAATTCGGTTTTATGGTATTTACGTATTATAGCAACAATCACCAATGTTCAAGATAGCTCATCAAGTTGGCAACCCAATTTCGCATGTGTCGTATGCACTGAATTGGCGATCGTGTGCTTCATTTCGTATAATGTCTCCAATAGGTTGCGACAATGCGTAAGTACCGGGGTTTTTTTCTGCAGCACCATTTGGAATCAAAGTCAAACGACGAAGTTGATGTCCTAGCTGTTATTCCATTTCCACACCATTTCCATGATGACTTTGAACTTTGACCAGATTTGATACATAACAGCCCCGCTACACGGCAAGCCTTTTGTGGAATTAAGATTTTAACTCACGTTTCTCAATTTGGTATGAGTTCGAGCCCAGTTTGAGTGAAGACCCGCAACCATTCTGAGAAATAATTTTTATTTGATTTTAATAGTTACCGATTTTTCCTTGTGTGCGTTGCTGTATTGTTCCGTTCAGGCGCGAAGTTTGCAATCATGACATGCTATTGGACAGCTATATTGTTGTCTTAAAAATATTGTTTTATTTAGATATTTAATTTTCTGGCTTAAGTACGTAGACTTTTTTTCTTGGTATTTATTTACTTAACTCTCTATCACACTCATAAATGGAGATTTATTTGTTTTATATTTTTTAGATTCGAAATAATAAAATGAGAAATAAACAAATGAAATACACTTATTAATGGACTTTAAACTTTTTTTTTTTGCCTTATTTATGAAGAAAATTACAAGGACCAGAAGTATTGCCTTGAAGCAAAACTGAGTTAAGTGGTCAAAATCTATATTATGGCAGGACATGTTACGAAAAATGGAAATTTCCAAAACTTGGAATAATTCTGAATAATATTTTATCATTATTATTATTTATTTATTTTTAATTTTTTTTGAAATCGCTACTCGATGACACTTTTCATAAATACCGATAGTCGAATAACTAATTTCAGTTTTCAACAAGTAGTGAGGTCCATTAAGTTTTGTTTGTCATCAGTTTTTTAGCTCAGAGTATAGACCAGGGATGGGCATTCAGTTGATGGGGATTGACCGGTGGACCGTCAAGACATTTTGGGGTGACTACCATTACTAAGACCCAAACCACGCATACTAAAAGAAACCTATTTATGGGATACCAACGCCAGCTGGACTGGAGAATAGGTTTTTCACAATTCATGTGACTGTCTTAAAGCAAAAGACTCAATGAATATGTAGGCGAAACATGTACCTTTATTGGAAGAGAAGGACGACCCCAAACAAGTTCACTGCCAATATAAGGGGAAAAAATAATCACTGCAATGCCAGACGAAGAAATTAATTTTTCCCCACACGCCGACTTAAGGGGAGAATAAAGTTTGATGATCAGCTCTTCCCGCGAAAGCACGGGATTGGCTGTTGGGACATCATTCCACACCCTGCGCTTTCACGGGATTGGGTTCTCGAGTCGATGCCATGGAATCGGCAGAGAACAAATGTTAAAACATACGTCGGTTTCAGATACATCGGTTTACGTATGTTCTCTACTTGATGCATGGAATACGTCCAAGATCTACCCAGTGCCGGCTTCAGCTCATTTCGGGCCTAAAAGTTCTAATGGCCCCCTTGGCACTGGATGATCGAAATTTAGAAAATCCGCTTAAGTACAGCTTATCCGGTACCCGGGATTCTGGGTGCCCAGCCCAAGCGCCCAATGGATAAACAGGCATTGGGTCTAACCAGTAGTGCACATAGGAACTTTTCAGGGGCGGCCGGGCCCAGGGTAGAAAGTCCACTATTCCTGTATCATGCTCCTGAACAAAAAACAGTAAAAAACTAATTATTGAATAAATAATTAGCATTAATTAATAAAATTAATCATTAATATCAAATATTTAATTAAATTTTACGTACTACATACATATAATCAACCGGGGAAAAAATCAAGGGCTTTCCGGACCCCTAGGACACCCCCCTTGTGTGCACCACTGGGTCTAATAGTCGTTCTCTCACAGTTGTTCAAACATTCAACTTGACAATTTTGTGTTGCTTGTGTTTTTGCTATAAATATAGCAATCTGTCATAATTTAAAAGAAAAGTATAATGTCAAAAACAAATGTTAAGAAAAGAAAACGTGCAATTTTAATACAGAATGGCCACACTTACGTCAGTGGATGGACCGTAACATCTTAAAAAAATTAGAAGTAGTTTGTACCCTGAAGAAGTTGCCCACCCCTCATATAGACCATAAGCTACAATGCATGATTGCTTTATTAAATCAATTGTATGAATTTGGCTGGCGATTGAACAGTCTGTTTCCTACAGTCTACACCAAGGATGGGCACTAAGTTGATCGTAATTGACCGGTGGACATCCAAGACATTTTGGAGTGGCTGCTTTTACTAAAAGCTATGATGCTCAAACTAAAAGAAGCATATTTATGGAACACCGAT
>BMAV01018763.1:0-11090 GCA_019973955.1 Trichonephila inaurata madagascariensis | reverse complement strand
ACCCCACTCCACAGACGAGGTGAGACTC
The DNA here is from genome assembly GCA_019973955.1 of Trichonephila inaurata madagascariensis. NCBI lineage: Eukaryota > Metazoa > Arthropoda > Arachnida > Araneae > Nephilidae > Trichonephila > Trichonephila inaurata. The sequence goes on along the minus strand of BMAV01018763.1, from coordinate 11,062 downwards.
CGGAGAATGAAACCGCCCCATCTCAAGACCATGGTGTGGAAAGAGAGTTCAATGAAAACACCAAAAGAGAACGGTTGTGTTGCCTCCCCCCCCAAATAAATATTCCCGCGCGCGAACAAAAAAATTCATTACTATGAATAACTTCAATGAAAATGTACGAGGGTTGGAGCAAAAGTCAGGGTGTACAGAGGAAAGTTCAAGGTGTTAACTACATGTGTGGACAATGGATAGCACTGAAATATCGTAACACACTAATTTATTACGATAGTATATATAGAGGACAATATGGCCTTCATGGTTCAAAAGAATGACAACACAGTACACATAAAGTTGACGTGACAAACCGGGCCAAAAGACTTTAATGTAGTCCATGACCTTAATGTAATCCAAAAGTTTGCCGATGACGGCACGTCCCAAAGTCGGCCCCCCACCGACCGGTCGCCCCCGTTGCCCATCACGGGTTGACCCCTTCCCTTTGTGAAATTTTCCCCTCCACCGTGCTACGTACGGTTGGTGGGCATTTTTCCCCGGGCTTCCACAAATTCCGAATTTTCCCATCGCATTTCCCCAGAGAACGGTATTTTGATGTAAGCGCGCTGCCAAATAGGCTACTTCCACCTTGCCGGCACTCACCACAACTGACTGATTTCCACCCCCTCACTGAACACTACCAGCATTACGGGCCATCGATGTTTTGCACGCACACTATGCCTGTAGAGCTTCCACCGACACATTCGTTTGTGATCCGTTCGCATATCTACAACAAAAAATAGTTGCCATGACTTATGCCCCAACCCTCGTATATGCTCTAAGACCTGTGACGTAAGTAAATCAATTATTTTATTTCCTAAGTGTTACGCTACCATTAATTTTCTCAAACGTCACAGAGTTCTAGTTACCCTGAAGGCCCTCCGTGAAGAACTCATGAATGTTAAATCTATGTAGGGTCAAAATCCTCCTGTTGGACGTGGGGTTGAAGTTCGGAGCATTGCATGCCAGCTCAGGTGTCATCATCGTCACTTGACCCAGGTACATCTGATTGGTCGCATCTTTGACACTGCAATTGTAGCTAAATACCTTGGTAGGTATATAATAGTTAAAAATTTAAAATAAATAAAATTTTGAAATGGTATTACAGATACTTATGTGAAAGTGGTGATAAAAAATATCAAATATAATTCCAAAGTTTGGGATTTTTGTCACAGCGATGGGTGAATTACAGCCCTCCTAGAGTTAAACCTACTTTCTACAGATTCTAAAATAGTCACGTACATATACTTCTAATTTCAGTATCTCAAAAAATTTTTTTTCAAGGAAGCGTTTCATTTCTTGAAAAAATATAAAAAAAAAAAAAAAAAAAATTTAAAAGTGTTGCTTGTGTAGGAATTAATAAGAAGAATTTACACACATAAATTATTTTTAAAAAAAATTACATTGAAAAAAATGGAATCTCCCTAAGTAAATATTCATAAAATTATTAAAGTATACTTATTTACTTTCAGTTTAAAAAAAAAATTAAAAAAGAGACATAAAGGCGCAAATTTATTACTCCACACATTGCAGTAATACTAGACTTTTTTTTATAAAAAGATTTAGTGGTTTTTTTTTTAAAAAGTATTTTTTTTAATTTCGTTTTTTTTAAAAATAGAAATAATTTTAGCCCACCTATAAAATGGTTTTTTTCGGAGAGGGAACCCAACCTAAACAGTTTACCATCCCTAATCTTTGAGGTACTTTAAATTTTTATATTTTATTTTTATTTTGAATGCATAAGTTAAGATGAATTAAGGATTTTTTACATATTTTGAAATTTTTTAAAACTATTTTAAGTGCCAAACATTCATGTATTCATTGTTAACGAGAAAAATAATGTATGCATATAAGAATAAGAAAAGAAAAAGTTTATTTTATTAAAATGGGTTAAAACCCAAAGAGTTTACCATGTAATTTTTGATGTGTAACATCTTTCCTTTGCGCTGGGTTTCGTGAAAAGGGACGGGTATAGGAAAAATGGTTGTGCGCTAGACCCAAGCGAGCGCACACAATCCTCAGACCAGATTTTTCGGGGCCCCGGGGGTGGTGGATGGTGTGCTTCGATCTTTTTAAAAAAAAACATCGCTCGCTCCCCCTGATTTTAGTGGGAGGATGCGCGCGCAAACCTCTCTTATTTCTAATACTGTTAACTGTTTTAATGTAATTGTAACTGTGATCTTTTTTAATGTTGTTTAGTTTTAATTTGAAACCCATAAAAAAAAAGTTGAGCGAGCTAACCAAATAATACTTTTTGATTACAGTCTACAAGATTAATTTTTATTCAGGGTAAACTTACTTATGAATAATATTTACCGTTAAGAGTCTGACAGAGTTCAACGTTCTTAATAAAATACGACTAAGTAATATGGAATTACCGAATAAATATTTTAGTGCTAATATTTTTCATACTTTAAGGTTAATTTCGGTAATATTGGGGTTTTTCGAAAGTAATTTCGTTTTTCCCCCCAGAGGACTTTAAATTTCGTTTTTCGAAACCAACTTCACACTTAAGCCGCATAATCATTATAGTCTTGAGCGATTTGCAAAGGCTTGTGTGTGAAAAAGTTCTTTTAAATTTACGCAGTAGTTTTTTGGGTTGGGGCCCTTTTAAATATGGAGAGCAATAAACAGCATTTTGGGCATATTTTTCTTTTTTTTCTTCAGAAAAAGGAAAAATACTGTCCCAAACGAGAAAAAAAATTTACGGATGGTATGGAGAAAGGGGATTAACGTACGCCAGTGCCAGAACTGGTTTGCAAAATTTCGATCCCAATTTTTATGTCGAAATGCACCACGGTCTGGGGGCCCGGTCGAAGCTGACAAAGATGCGATAAAGGCATTGGTTGATGCAAATCGGCGAATAACCACACGAGATCGGTGAGAATTAAATTTGTCGAATTCGACTGTTTATGGCCATTTGAAAGGCATGGGCTTAACCTCGAAGCTCGATGTGTGGGTGCATGTCCTACGGAGCGAAATTTGTGTCGTCGCGCTTTTGAAGCGGATTATTACTGGGGACGAAAATGGTTGTATACAACAATGTTAAACGCAAAAAGGTCATGGAGCAGAAAAGATGAACCGGCTCAAAGCGTGTCAAAAGCCAACATTCACCAAAAAAGGTGATGCTCTCCCTTTGGTGGGATGTCAAAGGAATAGTTTTTTAGCTTTGCCGGACAATACAACGATTAATTCAGAAGTCTATTGTCATCATTGGACAAATTGAATGATTCATTAAAGAGAAGAGGCCCGAATTAATCAACAGGAAGGGTGTAGTGTTCCACCAGGATAATGCGAGACCTCACCACAAGTTTGGTCACTCGCCAAAAACTTTTTCAGCTTGAATGGGACGTACTGCAACATCCACCATATTCTCCAGATTTGGCGCCTTCCGACTACATTTGTTCCGGTCCCTGCAAAATTTTTGGATGGCAAAACCTTTACCTCAAATGAAGATGTAAAAAACCCCCTGAACCAGTTTTTGCCAGCAAGGACCAAACTTTATGAGAGGGGAATTATGTTACTGCCAGAAAGATGGCAAAAGGTGTTGGGAAAAATGGCAATATATAATTTAATAAAATATTTATTCATTGTACGAAAACTGTCTTTCATGTTCCCCAAAAAAAAACGAAATGACTTTCCGAACAACCCAATATAATAGTTTTAATTGTGATTAAAAAAAGATTTCTCGATTAAAAATTAAACATTTACCAAGCTAATTAAATGTTCATGATTTTGTGATTTGCAGAGATGGGTGAATCCAGTCCAGAATATATGCGAAATCCAACTCTAGTAGTTGTTTTTTTTTATATATTGTTAAAGTTAGCATTTCAAAAGATTCGAATTCTAAAACTCGATTTCGTTTTCTTACTCTATTTTGCAAATACCAGCAAGTATTATTCGGGATAAACTTAGATCCTTACGCGCTTGATGTGTAACATCTTTCCTCTCGCTTACCGAATATTTGTAGGAGTGATTTTGTAAAAGGGACAATAAAAAAAAAAAAATGTGAAGAAAATTAAAAACTGAAGGAATACAGACTAAAAATATTTGCACATAGTTAAATATTTTTGATGAAAAATTACATTGCTCTTAAATAAAATTTTCATTAAAGATATAATTATTCGACAGAAAATTATTTCCAATCATACTCGATTCAAAACACAATTTAATCTCACTCACTTTAATCACATTCAAAATCATGGGAAGCGAGTACAATTTGCTTTTAAAAGGCCAAAACCACATCTTCGGTATATGGTAAAAGTTCAAAATGCAGGATTTTTAAAATTTTTTAATCGTTTGATTCGGAGAAATGTACATGGCCACCGAAATCCCTGTTCGCCCATTTTCAAGTCTATTGTATCCACTCTTCTTCAAATTAAACAAGAATAAATATTTTTGATAAAAAAATTCATTACTTCTGTGTTAAATAAATAAAGTTTTCATTAATGGTGTGATTATTGGATATAAAATTATTTCCAATCATACTCGATTCATTTCTTTCAGGATTTAAGTTACTATTGCGTATTTACCGCGATAACATGTCAGATGTTACACATCATATGCGACTACTGTAAGGCTCGTTTCTTTTTATTTTATTGTGCCGAGAAAAGAATCTTCTAATTTTAAATAACTCTTCACTTTTCAATTATTCTTTTCACAACTGTAAATTATGACGAACATAAAATGTGCATTGGCATTGGGAATTTATGTGATTTAACATCGATAAATTGACTCTAATTTTCCCTGTCGCATTCCTTTTATTTGTAATGTGCGTATAAAAGCAGTTAAATAAATTTTATAATTGGAAAATATTAACTTTCTCTCCAAGTGTAATTTGAATAAAGGCTCTAAATTTTCAAAGAATTTAACTTACTTTTAATTTCATATTGCCTCTGTGCATAATATACTGTAAGTAAAAAAAAATTGAAAAAGCTTATTTAAAAAATATATATATTTAAAATAAACGAGGAATTTGATGTGTTTATATTATATACAAATTTATGTCTAATTATTTTTCAATGAAAACTGATAACTTTTTCAGATTTTTAGAGATAAAACATGATTTAAAAATGGAATTTTCACCCCTAATCTAAGATAAATTTTAAAAGAAAATATTTCCTACACACACACAACAAAAACAAATCCATTGCACTAGCGGTCGGCAAACGTTTAGAGAGAAAAGATAAATTGCAAGAAAAACAAGATAGCTAGGGTATCAACCAGCCATTTATTCATATAGCCACATACGCATGCGCAGGAAGGGTGATTTCATTAGTTTGTCGCAATCAAGACTTTTGCGTTTCAATTAACGTTTTCATTTATAATATTTAAATAAAGATCAACACAAAGTAACAACTTCCATTCCCTCCATATTTAAGAGCTTTCGAAGGTACTTTTTATTTCTGTGACTCAAAATGCAAGAACAATCAATGTCAAAATAATACAACATTGGAATTAAGATTCTAAGCGTCATGAAAAAATGTTCCTACAAATAGCACCGTTAGATTTTATTCTGAAATTTCATGTTCCCACTAATAATTAAAATTGACTTTAATTGTTCCTACATATATGTGTGACAACTTTTTTTTTTTCGATATTAACTAATACGCATTTCGCAAAATACGGAATGTGTTTTTGTCACCTCAGGAATTTATATGTATTTCTCCTCGTCTTTATAAAAGTCCTTTCAAACTCGTGTATGCTAAAAAACACAAACATTGCTGGAAATCAGTTGCCAATCAATCAAATTTGTACTGCTTTTTAACTAATATTTTCACTGATTCTCAATACCCTTTATCAATGAAAAGCAATTCAATGCCTAAATCTTTAGGCATTTAAATATATTTAGTATCAGACACAAATAAGGTAAATCTTTTCAAAAGAGAATTATAAAGGAAAAAGAGAAAAGAAAATAATAATTTTTAGTAGGAATAATAGTTTTTTTAATAAATCATATAACTAGAGGTCTGAAAAGCCGAAACCATCTTTACAAAGTGTCGTGGTGTGTCGCCCTCTGCTATACTATTTAAGGGCTCACAGGAAACGTAACAGATATTCGCGTGCACTCGAAAAAAACATCCTTCTTAAAACCAATATAACTTAGCAATAAATCAAAACAATAATTTGAAATTTTTACCACACGATAACTATATATATTTACAATATTTCTCAAATTTTCAGAGAATTTAAGAAAAAATTTAAGAAGTTATAAAGAAATAAAATTGTTCAATTTTTATAAAATAGGAAAATTAGTATTTTACAACACGCAGGATTCTGTACAAAATTGATCAAAATTTACAAAATTAATTTTACTTGGTATAAAAATATTCACTTTTGAAGTTATACTAACTTTTAAGACATATAGAGGAAAAAATATTTTTTAAATACAATTATAACGAAAATTTTAAAATTTTAAGAAAAAAATTAATTAAAATTCAAATAAAGAAAATTCTATTAATTTTTTTTAAAAAAATTGATATATAAGTTATGAAGAGTCTTATTTTGAACACGTGTATAAATTTACAAATTGATATCATAAATAGTTTCTGAGAAATCCTGCGCGGAAACTAAAATTTTTTGTTTTACCAAAAATGAAGTTGAGAGAAGTTAAGAAAGAGATAGGGTTTTTTCGTTTAAATTTCACTACTTATTTCTCCATAACTTCCGAAGTTTTTACAGTATCAACACAATTTTGGTACCAAAACACTTAGAAATAATGAGGCTTTAACATATATTTTTTTTTCAAAAAATTGAAAAAATTGCAATTTAAGAGTCTTGTGAGCCCTTAAATAAATATCTAATTCAAATTTTACAATAATATTAAATTTAAAATGTAAATCCGCCAAATTGTGTTGTTTGATTTTTTAAGCATTAAGTAGAGTCCGGAAAACTAGACACTCGATAACTGGCAGTACAAATAACAGACACACCCTTATAGGTCGAAAAAACACTTGTAGATTACCAATTATTGCTGCTGTCACAGTTAATTAGAAATGTCAGAGATTGATAAAGACTTTGATGTTCAGGACACCGTACAAACTCCTAAAATATCACATAGGGAGGTACTGAAGGAGTAGAAACTGCCCTTCAGTATTTTGATCAACAAAGGGCATCGATAATGGATTTATAGTTCCTTCATCGTCTTCGTGGTGAAGCAGCAAAATGCAAAGTTCAGTACGGGGAGACAATAGAACTCACATTTTTTTTCCTTTAAGAAAAAGTAGACGGTTTTTGAAAAGTCGACTACTTAATTTTCATTATAGACAGTTTTATGCCTTTACAGAGTGTTTTTCGGTGTATCTGATCAGGTAATTTACAGTATATTATCTATTCTTTAATTTTCCAATTCCGACTATTAGCTCACGATCTCTACATATTTATTTATCTTGGTGGAATTTTCAATCGTTCATAAAATACATTTTAAAGTGCTCATTTGGGCTGAAATTTTCTATTCATGATTGTTTTGGATGACAATACAATAATTTAACTATAATTAATAAAAATTAATTGATTAAAACTATTTTTTCAAAGAATTATAAATACAGCCACGTTGGCATAATTTGTGGCGACTTAGCGACCCTTTTGGCGATGTCAAAATTTGAAAAGTTTTTTTCTCGCGTTTTAAAACATTCAGTTGAACTTAAATTTTATATACACGATTGTTTTGGATGACAATATGATACTTTAATGATTATGAATAAAAATGAATTATACCACTTAATATTTTGATTCTGTCATATGTATATACATATATTTATATTTAATACAAAAGTAGCTAAAATAAAATTTTTCTTTTTTCATCTAACAAGGGGAGGGCACGACTAAGGAAATTCATTTCGGGTCGAGACTTGGTGTAATTGTAGTACTCCTTTAGGGTGTTCAACCCTTAATGTAATTTCGTCGAATGGCCAGTCAATTCCGAGAAAACAGCGTTCGAAATTCATGCTTAGCTTTTATACAATTAAGTTTCAATTCTTGTCACCGGCTCAGTACCACGGTTGGCTAATCGTTTGCTTTGAATGCGGGTGGAACCGAGTTCGAATCATGCGAAAACTTTTTTCTTTCAATTCCTTTAATTATTTATTTCTTAAAATTAAATAAATTATTTATGAAAGGTTTATTAAATATTGAATGATATTCTACATAACTATTTTACATTTTATAAAGTAAAAAAATTACTGTAATTAGATAAATATTTATATAATGTTTAACAAATATATGTTTAGATAATCGAATAATATTTATAATAAAATATATAATAAATTTTAAATGACATTTTACATAAAAATTATTTACAATTAGTTTTATAATGTGAAATATAATATACTATAAATGAAATATTGTATATATAATATAAAATAATTTATAAAATATATTATTATTGAACTAATTATTTTATAATTATATGAAATAATAAGTCCTTTTTAAATAAATTTACTTAATTTAAAAAAAAATATTTAATAATTTTAATAAATATATTTAAATAATTTTTAATAGTTTTAATTAATATTAATTAAATATTTCAAATTAATATTAATTAAATATTTCAAATTAATATTAATTATTTTTAATTATTATTAATTTTAAATAATTTTAATAAACAATTAATTTTAATTAAAATATTTTAAATAATTTTAATTAATAGTACTTTTAAATAATTTTAATTAATAATAGTTTTAAGTAATTTCAATTAATAATTATTTTTATGCAATTTTAATTAATAATTAATTTTATGCAATTTTAAGTTTTGATAATTTTATGTCATTTTAATTTTTAATAATTTTATGTAATTTTCATAATTTTAAGTAATTTTAATTAATAATTTATTTTAAATAATTTTAATTCACAATAATTTTAATTAATAATTAATTTTAAATAATTAATGTATTTATTTTTTACTTTATAAAATACAAAATAATTACATAAATATCATTTAATATTTAATAAACCTTTCATAAATAATTTATTTAATTTTAAGAAATAATTAAAGGAATTGAAAGAAAAAAAAGCTTTCAGCGTGATTCGAACTCGGTTCCAGCCGTATTCAAAGCAGACGATTAGCCAACCGAGCCACAGGGGCAGTGAAAGAAATTGAAACTTAATTGTATAAAACCTAAGCATGACTTGACTAGCCATTCGACGGAATTACATTAAGGGTTGAACACCCTGAAGGAGTACTACTATTACACCAAGTCGACCCGAAATGAATTCCCTTAGTCGTGCCCTCTCCTTGTAAGTAGGAATTGACTTAATTTTTTTTTATATTACTTGTTACTTCCATATAATAAATGATTTAAGCCTTCATAAATTACGTACTTTTACTTTGCTGAAGTGAGTTTGGGCAGTTTATATTCTGCTGTATTTTCAAGCAAATAATACATACATGAACAGTGCAATATTTTCTGCACTCGTACTCATTCTTTTTTAATCCCGTTCTCGATAACCCGAAATTTTAACAAACTCGGCTACCCTTCAGTCCACATTATCAGGTATGTCTTAAGGCATGAGCCAACTGGGCCTGGACATAGGGTCCCGATCACAATGGGCGCCTTGTGTCCTTCTCGACTCAGCATTAATACGATCATGATTTGAATAATTTCAAGTCAAATGTGTTTGATGTGTAACATCTTTCCTCTCGGTTGCTGGATATTTGTTGGGAGTGATATTTTTTGGGAGTGGCTGTGTCTTTTCGCTACCCTCGCATGGGGGTCCAACTCTAGTAGCCATCAAGCACTCGAGCGCTTGACTCTAATCCGTTAGTCACGATATTGGGGGACATACGTGCGACAGAATGTTTATTTGAAAATGGACAAACAGTGATTTCGGTGGTCGTATACATTTCTTCGAATCAAACGTTTAAAAAAAATTAAATATTTGCTGCGTTTTGTACTTTTACCATATAACGAAGTTGATTCTGCTCTTTAAAAAACAATTATCCCTCGCTTCCCCTGATTTTGGGTGGTGATTTTAACTTTTCGAAAAGCTGAGCCGCTCATAGATTTTATGAAGGATGAACTCAAATGAACACAAATTAGAATGTGTGTTTCGACTGCTAACAGTGGTACTGTTATTGTCGCTGTTTTCCAACGGTTTTTAAATACTTTGAAATCACAGATATATGTGTCATATTTCAGTTATCATAAGTCTATTGTCTCCGCTCTTCCCCAAATTGAACCAGAATCATTAATTTTGATAAAATATTGCATTACTCCTTTTGTTAATTAAATACAGTTTTCATTAAAGATATAAATATTCGATAAAAAATTATTTCCAATCATACCCGCGATTTTTTTTTTTTTTTTATATTTTTTCCAGGAAAAAAAGTTATAATTACCTATTTACCACGATAACGTCAAATGTTACACATCATATGCGACTACTGTAAGACTCTTTTTTTTTCTTTTTTCTAGTTGTATTCTCCAAAAAATTGGGAATTTTGAATAATATGTCAACTGGCTACATGTAGTGACCGTCATTCAAGTATAAATCTGCGCCTATCACCGTACACCATCATTACTCATTCAGTCAAAATGTAGCAGTCGGTAGAGCTGGTTTGTGGGATTGTAATTCATGCACATTTATTTGTTTCGAGTTGTTGTTTGTACGAGTATTTGAGAACGTATGCTATGCACTATCTAATTTAAAAGTCATAGATGGGGCCTACATTTGTGAAGGCAGTGTTTCTCCAAAAGGGGCGCGCCCCTGGGGCGCGATAAACCCGCGAGGGGGCGCGACATATCGAAAATAAAAAAATTAAAAAATTATTTACTGGAATGAGTAAAAAAATACTTTCTGGGCATAATAAAAACACATTTACACTGATATAATTTATATATATCATCTGCGATATTACGTCATAAAAAATAAAAGCTTCTACTTCAAAACCTCATTATTTATCTTTGAGATACTATAACCAAATAAAAAACATTTGATTTGATTTGCGGTAATCCCATGATGAGAGATTTTTTTATTACGTGTTCTTTTCAAATTTAAAATACTACTCTTTCAGAGAAAAACCAGACCCATAATC
>BMAV01018761.1:453152-464702 GCA_019973955.1 Trichonephila inaurata madagascariensis | reverse complement strand
GTGTGGAAGCTGCTTGGTCTGCTTTATCCAAAGAACACATCCACAGTCTATTTGATTCAATGCCGAGGTGTGTGGCAGCGGTGATATACAACAATGGCGGCTACTCTGACTACTTATTCTGGCAGTAACCACACTTCACAGAATTCTATAAATTTAATCGTTTGATACTTGTTCATCATGTTACCTACAAAATAAATTTTGTTATGCTATATCTTGTCTTTCTTGGTGTTGCATTTACGGTGGCCAGCAGTGTACTTAAACAGGTTTTTTTTAATTTCCTATTGAGTAAGATAATTAATTTACAAGGTTAGTATAAATGATGGGATCAATTTTAAGAAATCGTATTATCGAAACTACTGCACACATTACAATAAGAAATGTACAAATTTATTTTTAAATTCCTATTATTAGTTCAGATTTTTCTTATATAAATACCTTTGTCGAATTTTTAATTGTTAATAAAATACATTTTAAAGCGTTCAATTGTGCTGAACTTTTATACACTCGATTATTTTGGATGACAATGTAGTAATTTACCTATAATAAAAAATAATTGATTAAAACTAATTATTCAAAGAATTAGAAATACAGCCACTCTGGCATTATTTTTGGCAACTTGTGTCAAATCTTTAAAAGGGTTTTTGCACACATTTCAAAGCGCTCATTTGAGCTGAAATTTTATATGCACAATTGTTTTGGCTGACAATACGAACATTTAATTATAATTAATTGCAATTAATTAAATGAAATTTATTAATTAAAAATTACAGATACAGCCACGTTGTCTTCTTTTTCAGTGAATTGTGTCAAATTTTTAGAAATAATTTTTTTTCTCTCGTTTTAAAGCATTCAGTTGAACTGAAATTTTCAATACATGATTGTTTTGATTGACAATACGATACTTTAATGATAATTAATACAAATAAATTGCCATTTAATATTGCGATTTTGTCCTATGTATACATATATTAATTGTAGTTATTTAATAAATGTAACTAAATTAAATTTTTCTTTGTTGACCTAAGTAGGAATTGACTATTTTTTTTTTTTTTTTTTTGCTGTTGTTATATTATTTTTATCTGTTAGAAATGTTCGATGTGAGATTGTTTCACGACATATATCCAATCGGTAATCCAGTTCGTTTCATACATTTTGTAACATCACTCGCAATGGTAAGTACTGCTGCGCAATTGCTTACTTGTTGTTCTCTGTTATTTGTTGTATCAATTGCAAATAATACAGCTTGAAATTTAATTTTTTCGTATAACTTTTCATACCGTTTTCTGGTACATTCCAAGTTACCAAGCTCTGCAGCTTGTCGTATACTTCGACATATGTCTGTGACTCTATACTTCGAACAAATTTCTGTCTCACCCTCTCCACTGCTTCTTTCAAGACCGTTCTTTTTCTTTTTTACATAAGTAACCAGTTTTTTTAATTGATGATACCATAACAGAATGCTCTTTTTTTTCGGAATTTGCATCCAAACACCTGAAAATACCCGTGCATATTCTAATACGCAAAAATTCTTCTCTGTCTTTGTCACCATGTTTGAATTTCCTTCACATCATTCTTGAATGTCCTGTTGATCATTAGAGGAAAAATTATATTTCTCTTTGCATTCATGTATAAATTATTGTAATATATGTAATAGTTTCAAAAATATGATATTTTAAAATCGGGTCCATAATTTGTACTAAACCTGTAACTTAAATAAGATTTTATTTAACCATGATTTTTTATGTCTAAATTTTAAATTACGGTTGTCTCCATTTTATAACGAAATCAATTTCAAAATTTATTTACATAGATTTTGACCTTGTAAAATAAGCCTTTATATATTTATTTATTTTACAGATGTATTTGTTAAAAACTAAAGTTTTAAATGCTTTTGAATGTCACAGATTTAGAACCATAGTAGTCCATATATTATTATTTATTATTATGTATAATATGTACTGATTTATCTGATAATATTTATAGATTTCATTTTCTTAGAAACAATTCATTTCTATAGCCATTTATAGTTTAATACTTATATTTTGGATTACAAGCAACCCCTTACCCTTAAAATGCATATAATTTAAGCGTACGTTTATTATTCTCACTAGATTTATATTGTAAGTTAATTTAATTATATATATATATATATATAAATATTGTAAAGTTTAAGAAATGAATATCTTATATATATATTTCTTTAGTTAAAGAGATAATCTATAAATCTGAGATAAAAATAAACCTTTTGAGTGATTTTAAAAACATTTTTTTTCATTTTTATTCGATTATCATTTTCATCATCATTTCAAAACATCATTTTTTGTTCGATTAAAAAATTGAATTCATGTAAATTAGTCAATTGATGAATATAAAATTAGAGTTTTTGCAAATGAAAAGCATTGCATATGTAAAAAGTGTGATTTCATGGTATGTTTCTTTAAGAGAAATTCCTAAATGGATTACATGAATTCTTAAAAAGAAAATGTAGCGAAGATACAAAATCTAGTACGTTACTCTGGTGAGCAAAAAAACAAACAAACATATTTCGATTGTGGTTAATAAACAAACATACTTTACGAATAAATATTTATCAAAATCACCGTATGCATTTAAATTTATATTTTATTCCCTTCCATATTCACAGATAATCACTCACTAGTATTATAAGAGATAATTTACACAGTTAATTGATGTCGTGGTTATGATTAACTATAGCAGCTTTTGCACATGGAATTATTCATCTAAGTGCTTCTGAGGTAAATTGAAAAATTGCCCCTAAATTTCAGTTTCAAATTGAAATATCTATCTGCAACTGAAACTATATTATACTCTCCGACATAATTATGGTATTGCATTCCTCACATAATTCGTCATTTATATTTAAAGTTACAGCAAGTATTTCGTTCCTTATGTAAGATGTGGAATTCTAGTTATGCATTCCTGATTTTTCTATGGCGCTACTATTTCCGCATTAAACTAGTAATTTATTTAAATATCATTAAGTTTAAATAAATTCCGTGAGGAATATTTTAAGCACTTCATATCATTACTTTTTGGAAAACTGTTTACATGTTTTTTTCGGGATTTACAAATTACGTTTGTGTAAATATTTAGTTTCGAACATTTTTCCGTATACATTTAATGTATTTACTGGAATCTAAGCTGCCATCGATTCTAAGCCACACCCCAAATTTTCGAAATGTTTTTGTGAAAAAATGTTGTCATCAATTCTAAGCCACAAACTCAATTCTCTACACGTTTTGAGAAAAAAATTAAAAAAAAAAAATGCGGAAAATGTTTATCAATATCTGATAGTTAAGAAATAAAAAAAAAATAATTAAAAAAAATAAAAAAAACTGATAATTAATTTCCATTACCTGTATTGAAAACTTTCCAAATACATACATGAACCTATATTTAATCTAACCGTCAGTATCACGTTTCGAAAATGATTCGTCAAACACATTGTGACACCTGCTTATGGAATTGGTGCCGGGTTCACCCTTTTACCACATGGAGTCTTCTTCCGTGCCCTCCAGTGCATTTGTTGTGAAATATTTTTTTAGAAGAATTATTGAGGACTATTGTACATTCATAAGCAAAAATCATATTTAGCATACGCTATCGACGTATATTTGTTTCATCCGTGTAAAAATCTTAGCAGTCACTGCTCTGGTTCCATTATTTTCACTGCATAAAAAATTGCCTTTCTTTTCATGCTTGGGTCATAGTGATCTCGTATTTATGCTATCGCCGATATCTTTGATGTTTAGATGATTAAAAGAAAGCGTATATATTTTTTTGCTCTCTAAATATGAGAACACAACGATATTTAGGATATACTGAATATTGGATGTAAAATGCGGAATGGTTTTAAGTCATTGAAGCAAGTAGCCAAAATGGATGGCTATTTTTCTTTCTTTTTATTTTTCCTTTGAAAGGGGTTCAAACTTAATTTTTCTCCATCCAACAAATGCTTTGTCTTCGATTCTAAGTCGAATCCAATTTTCAGTAGTACTAACACTGGAAAAATAGTGCGGCTTAGATTCAAGTAAATACGGTATATTAGATGTAATGCTATTATAATTTACACATGTAGTGAAAAATAAAATTACTTTTGATTTAAAAAAAAAATAACATTCTCAAAGTGCTACAGCAGAAGGATTTTAACAAGATATTAAAAACACTACACTTTTCAAAGGAATGACTTCTATATATATACGTGAAGGTCATGATCGCATAAAGTCCATTTGAAACTCTTTACGGTTTTTAATCACATGATCGGTAACTTTGTGAATGTGTAATGTAATTAGTTCTGGTTAAATATGTAATTGAATTCCAACATGATCCCTATTTTATTCCATTGCATGTCGCTATCTCGGGATAACTTCTCCATTACTTTTTCATTGTTTAGTAATTTCCTGGAGAGGTTTATTATAAACGTTCAATCAGTGGTTCTCAAACTGTGAGGAAAGCCCCATGAGGGGGCTTGATAAACCTAGAGGGAGTGAGCATATCGGAATGTCGAAAATAAAAATTATTTTAAATAGTGTTAATTTACTGAAAGGCAAGCAAAACACAATATACATTCGGACATATATATATAAAAAATACATATATACACTGACATAATATACTTGTAAGTGTATCAGTACTTCACAATGTATTTGATAATTCATCAATATTAAATGAATATTTATTATAAATAAATATTATTAAGTATGAATCCCATGGGCTTGTCTTGCAGCACTTTTGTGCTTTTAGAAACTGATAATTGAGGAAATAAATATTTAATTTAATTAAAGATAATTTTGCAGTTTGTTCCAGTTTAAATCTTTATCTACCACATTATGATTTCGAGCAGTTTTTTTTCATGCAATATTTTTTTTTTTTGAATCCCTTCATTGAAAATTAAGGGATACATATAAACAAAATACTCAACTTTGGGAAATTTAATATATTGGAGCTAATTAATTAATTAATTAAATATATTCAATTGTAAATTTAATTACATACACTGTTCACTTAAAATAAATAGTCAAATAGTTTTCTAAGGTTTTCATTAATATACAAAAAAATAAGACACTTACCTTTTGACATTAAATATTGTTTGAAACAAAAGTGACAATCTTCGCAATTCTCTGAAAACAACGTCAGCTGAAAACGTAATTTCTGCTATAACACTTTTCGCCTTCGCCGCTAAAATACTCATCATAGAACCCATGCTGCCATACATTTTGGAAGAGTAGATTTAAAAAAATATTCCTGCTAAGTATAGTCAGAATATTTGTAAAAATGGTTATTCCATGTAATTTTAAAGTGACTAGTACTTATAAGTACCGTCTGTAGATAATGGTTTAAGAGTTACTAATGAAAAGTAACAAAATACTTTTCCAATCACTTAAAATTAGTTTACCTAAAATATCTAGGACTTGAACTCAACCTATTGAAAGTTGAATACTTATTTTGATAGTTTATACGGTTCATAATTAATGCTGCATTGTAGCTTTAGCGTATTGAATGCAATTATAATGTACTGTGACGTTTGAGATAAATAACAGGCGCGTGATATTTGTTACTTTAAATATTTAGTTTATTTAAGTGACCGCTATTATTTAAAGATTATGCATTGAAGTTATTGAACTTACGAAAATATTATTAGAGTTCAAATGATGTGGTTTGTGAGGGAGCAGTTTATTTTGGGGTTTGCTCTCAACGGAGTTGTCAGACCTCTCGTTCTCTCTATCTCTCTCTCTTCGTTCACTTTGGGGAACGGTGGCCGGCGTATTTTTGCTTCCAGTAACATCCCGATAGTGGCGGGAAAAGGGTCTCTCGTGTCAACAAAGGTTGCCGGGGTTATCGAAGACGGGACCACACCATAATTTTAAAGTTACAGGTGCAAATGCACCTGCGTCACAGCTCTTGGTTCCCACACCGGGAATCATCACAGTACGTTGTACAATAATATCACAATCAGAGGCTTTCTGGGAGGCTACAGAGTTGAAAAGTTCTAAATAACGAGCGCTTATAGCAATGGGGAATTTTACCCCCTTAAAACTTTAAAAAAAAATCAAAATGACTAACTTTTCTGTTTTTTTTTCGCAATACTTTCACTGATTTTTTACAGATTCAAGCTTCAGTTCACCTCACACTTTCCTCTTCATTCAAATACCAACTGCCCCCACACCCCCAAGAAAGAAAATATATTTAGCTAAAAAATATCTCTTACATTCACAGGATAGGCATCAGGAACTGATTATAAAAGATATAAGCATAATCAATTTGAACAACGAAGAAAGCGTTTTTTGTTGTTGTATTAAATTCACCTCAAACATAGTAGATTTCTAGTGTTTCTGCATCCCGTTGGACAATAAAAGCAAACGGAAAATCAATGTTTGAAATTAATAAGCATTTATCTTCACGTATTATAAGTAACCGTTAAACAGCCAGTAGAAGAAAAAAATAGAATTTTAACAAAATTTAATCAAATTGGAAACCAAAATCTTAGAGAGAAGGTGTTACTACGAGTGGCAAACGTTTCATCGTGAATTTTCTATACTTTATTCGGATGACTTCCGGACTTCATCCCCCCCTCCTCCGCCCACCTGCAACAAATGTTTTTGTCTTAGAATATTTCACTTTGTAGAGCCTTAGGAGATACATAATTGTTAAACAATCCGTTCACCTCTCCCCTTCAAATAAAAGTTCATAGCCATAAACTTACTCCACAATGAAAAAAATAAGAGAAGATGGCAACCAGGCAAAATAGCGACTTATGGAGCAAAATGACGGTTATGTTCAGAGTCAAGAGGATCTGTTCAGATTGAATTTTCTAGTTATTGAAAAAAAATAACCGTGAGTAGTTTTTTATGATTTAAAAAATAACTATGAAAACAATTATTTTCATATTAATCAAAATAGCAACGAAAATTGAACTAGTAGACTTTATTTGTTACAATTTTAGATATATATTTTGGAATTAAAACTTAATGCAAAAAAATTGAAAATATCAACAAATATTCAACGATTTGTTTCTTTATAAGCCTAAATAAAGTAGCACTACTGAGTTTAATATCATAATTTTTAATATTTTGCTACGTTTGAATCCCCTATTTCTGAATTTGTAACACATTTCTCTATATTTGTATTACATTTGTATTATATCATTTATGTGTTTCTGTATTTAAATACGTTTTCAGTATTTTTTTTTATTTATTCAAATTCATTGGATTTCCATATGATTGTGTAATGTAGAAATAAACAAATTTCAATTATACTAATGAAAAAAAAACATTAAGATTTATAAACACATAAAACATTATTGTTACCAATCCATGTGTTTAATAAGGAAAAGAGAATAAGTAACATTGTAGTAAAAGTTTTTTCACTCTAGTAGTTTTTGAAAGTGAAATATTAAATAAATCCTGAATTTCATGAGTTGTGAAAACTAGCCATGCTAAGAATAAATTGATTTCATGATATTATCTAAAGTGATTTCTCAATTCAGAGAATGAAAGAATATTTCGAAAAGAAAGAAAAAAAAATTCTCTTCATACGTAAAATGAAATTGAAAAATTTGATGGCTGATGTGAAAAGAAATAAAGGTACAAAATAGAATATAAATTAAAATGTATCAAATTTTAAATGCAATTCAGTATTTAGTAAAAAATAAAATAGTACTTGCATTGAATTCAGGAACGATCTTTCACTTCTGGTAAAATGATACATTCTTACTAAATTGAAACATTTTCAATTTCACGCGAAAAACTTATTTTTCAAAAAAGCAGAGTTTTATTAATTTAAATCAGTCTTCAAGAAAACGATAAAATGAAACCTTTTAAGGATTTTATTCATATATATATTCAAATGTGATATCAAACTGGTACACTTTAAATATTAAATGGTTCCATAAGGAAGTTTTTGCTCGAGGAAATTTCATTTGATCTTCATGTGTTCAATCATCTCAAACATATTTTTTAAGAAAACCTTTGAATAATAAATCTGAATTATGTATTATTTTTCTGAAATATAATTCAAATGTTAAAATCTTCAGAAAAATGATAAAACTTAAGAAATTATATTTATAATTATGAAATTGATTTAATTTCAACAACACCATTTGGAAAAATATCTTTCGCAGTAAAACTTATTTGAACATAATATACATCTTAGAAACTATTTGGTGATGTATCTCACAAAGAAAAAAATGGCTCATATACAATATACATACATACATACATACATACATACATATATATATATATATATATATACACAGTTGTATGTTATAAATTCCTTAACTTTTGAAGAACTTGTCCTTCATCATTTCTTAGCTGAAAAGTCATAACTTTTTTTTTTTTAAATTTTAAAATTCCTATTATTTTAATTAAATTGAAATAAAAGAATCTTTCTCAGGAAAATACCGATATTAAAAGTCCAATAAATATATGTTCCTTATAAGAAAGTGATTTTCTATTGAAACACTTTTAGGAAAATATAGAATAAAAAATAATGGAATAAATTTGTCAATTCAAGTATTTAAAAGATCGAACTTCTCTGTGTTTTAATAATTGCTTTTAATATCTTTTGGAAGTGAAACTTCTTTGGGGTCGGGAGTGAATGAGAAATTTTCCAACTTTGCGTTAGGGTGAAAAAGTGAATGGAAATAATCTTCCCCCCATCCCCCGGATAATCCCCATGGTGAGGAGATAGCGAGCGGCAGAAAAATGGGGGAAGGCGGAGACTACGTGACTTGCGTCATATCCGTGTGAAAAAGTTGGATGATTGCCCACCTTCCGATTGGAGATCCTTTTCCCCCAGAACCGGAAACATCTATCAGTGTTGTACGAGTTGCAGGTTGTGCATTACGGAGTAGACAAAATAGTTCTCGCAGCAAAAGCGTGCCATTTTGAAATATTTCCTTAGATTGTTGGCTACATGGTGATGTGTTCGGCGTCTAATTTGCTTTTTTTTAAATTTTGAACTGCGTTGAATTATTATAAATTCTTGTCAGAATGCCTAAATCATATGCACAAAGATTAAAATAGTTTCATGAAAGAAAAAAAGAAATACTAGCATTAAGTCCAGTTGAAAAAGCGACAAAGATATAGAAAAATAGTGCAAATGCATCAAGTGCTACTGCCAAATCTCTATCAGAGTACATGAGAGAATATCGAGAAGGGAAAAGAGCACTGCAATATAGTCTCTTAATGATAAGTTTAAGGGATGGGAAATGCTATTGAGACTCTTCTAATGACAGCACAGATTAAGACGGAATTTGTGAACCACCCTGAGCCATCAACTACAGAGCCCTAAACAAGTGTAATGAGTGTTGGGAGTAATGCATGTGAATCGATAATATGTTTTATCTTAGCTTACAAAGACTATGATTCCCAGAAAAATGCTCACAAAGATTTTCAAAAGTGATTCGTTGATAATTATTTTGGTCAGGGGTGTTCGATTTGTGATAGATTATGGTTTAGAAATGATATGAGAACGCTTGTTGCTGAGCACAAAAATATTATACAAAATATTTTGCCGGGAGTTAATTTAACAGACATTAAAGCATGTTTAAATTACCTACAAAGTTTAAGTTGTAAAATTATACTAAATTTATCAAAATATAATGATTTTGTATACCCAGAAATTAAAGCACATCTTCCTATTTTGGTTCTGGTATCAGAAAGACTCATTTCGCCACGAATACCTTTCTTGCAAATTAGGTGATTAAGACATGCACAAGGTCATTTTGGAATATTAGGGCAAATAATCAATGTACCATCCTTTTTTTGTTTTTAATTTTTAGATATAAAGTATAATGAATATGTAGTCATTTAATATATATATATATATATATATATATATATATATATATATATATATATATATATATATATATATATAGATAGATAGATAGATAGATATAGATATAGATATAGATATATATATATATAGATATACATAGGTTCAACCAAAAGTGTTGTGCTGACTATAAATTTCAATTGTACTCAAACTGTTATAATAAGCCATATGTTTTTGTTTTCTTTTTTTTCGATATTTTGTGACCATTGTTATAACGTTTTTGAAGGGAAGCTTCTTTTAGCGCGAGAGTGAATGAGAAGTTTGCCCAGTTTTGCGTTAGATTGAAAAACCGAACGGAAGCATTCGGTCCCCCATCATCCCGAATCGTTGCTAAGGGGAGGAGCAGGGAGCGGGGGACACCACGTGACTTCCGTGAAAAAATTTAATTATTGCATACCTCTTCAATTGGTCGACTTCCCCACCCCTTCCTTTTCCCCCAGACCCCAGAACATGTATCAACGGTTGTATGTGTTTTTGTGTGCGCATTATGGTGTACACAAAATATCTCTCGCAGCAAACGTGTCTATTTTTGAAATACTTCCTTACATTTTTGGCTAAAATGCAATGTGTTTGGCAGCTATTTTTTTTAAATTTAGAATGGACACTGAATTAGATAATGAATACTGATGCTAGAGAACTATAGAGAAGATACGGAACCACGATTGATGCAGTTTTCTTACGTTTTCTTGATCGATTACAATCGAGAATTTTCCTATTCTAGTTCAGTTACCACAAACCTATTGTTTTCTTGAAAAATGATGAGGTAGAGAAAATTGAATAAAATATTATTTTCATAGAATAAATAAAGTTCGAATTTTATTTGATTAAAACAAGTTCCCCCAGCAGTTTAATACAATTAGATGTATTCCTGTATCTATGGCCAACGTCGCCAAAGATGTTTCACTTCTATCTCGTGGCGTTCCACGCACTATTTTCTCTATTTACTTCTGTAAATTTCAACGTGTACTTTCTACGCTGCTTGGAGAATGTCTAAGTGGTATTTCAATTTCCTCCGAGTATTAAATTCAACAGTTTATTCACTAGTGCTAGGCTTTCCACTTTTGGGAAGATTCTCAATTTTTAAAATAAATTAGCTTATCATGGAATATCTATACGAAATTGAATTTATCGTAGCTTTAATTTAAAACTTATAAAAAGTCATAAATTTAGAAAACTTAAGCTAATAAATAAAGTATACATGATATTGAAGTGTTGTTTCTACACTATCCTGCAGAAAAAGGTTTTTCAATGATGATAGAAATTGATAATCTCTAACTGAATCGCTTCAGAAATGTTTAAAAAAGATATTTATTTTGTCATAGTAAGTGCATAAGTACACACATGAAAAACAAATAAATCTTCAAATTGAATAAGATGTTTAAATAAATAATTGAATCTTGTAGTAGAAGCAATAATTTATTTTGTGGACGTTTAAAATTCATAAAATTTAAAAATTTACAAACAAACATTAAAATTGAAAATAGTAATAATAATAATAAAAAAATAAAAATAAAACGGGGAATATATGTTCCTTCTTATATAAACTTCATAATGTATTTTTAAATTTAAGGGGACATGGTACGATTTAAGCAAAAAATTTTAATTTAAGGATTTTTAAATTTTTTTTGGTTGCCTCCTATGTATGTATACTATGTTACACAGATTTTGTGCTCAAAATTTCATAAAAAG
>BMAV01018761.1:423581-435656 GCA_019973955.1 Trichonephila inaurata madagascariensis | reverse complement strand
AAAAAAAAAAAAAAAAAAACATTACCCAGAATTACCACCCCACTCTGAAAAAACATTTCTTAAGCGTTGAGTGAGATAGTGGATGAAATGTACAAGCAAAGTGGCCTATGTTCTTTAACACAATGCCACAACTTATCTACTGTATTAACTGTAGTTTTATGATAAACTAATCACAGTATGCAAACTACAACCAAACTTTTTCTATTGTTGAGAGATCTGAAGAATGCATTGATCTAGGCAGCTGTCGAAAAATTTCTGCATCAAGGAATGTTCACACAATACCGTTAACATTATTCTGATTAAACGTAGTTATTTGCAGTGTTCGAAGAAAGGATTGATCTACGGACTTTAGCACACCAAAAATTATATGGCAACTATTTAAAGTGCCGGCAGTGCGAACATGAGAAAATTTAGGCTTGTATTCAATGAAACTCCATACCATCACTAAAGGTGACGTAGTTGAATGAACGTTGGCAATGTGTGTTTCTCATGATGTCACCAACCGTGGAAGCGGACATCGTGATGCTGTAACATGAATCTAGATTATTTACATTGTATCATGTTCTTATTGTAGTTTTCAGGTTAGTCATTAAACACACAAATGTGGCGTACATGTCTGTAATATTACGTGAAAAGTCCTTCAGGTCATGATGCTGCAAACGTTCTCGAACTGCTCATGCAAGCACTTGTATTGCAAACGATATATGTTCTTAAGGGTACATTGGAGTTTCAAAATTAATTTTTTTTAATTACTAATGATTTTTTTTTTAAATTTGCAGGAAATGTGTAATATGTTTCCAGATATCAATGTACAAATGTTAGTCAAAATATCTTTAATGGTTTCTGAGATATTAAAATTGTTAATTTTTATTGCACCGAATAATAAACTTATTTCAAAATGTTCCATGCGCAACCAGATGCAGTCTACGGTGTCAATGTTCTATCATGGTGCTCATTTTATACATAAAAATAAATTTAATAAAGTTTTCTTCATATTTTACTTTTTAAAAAATTTTTAAGAAAATATTTATTTTGTAAATTTCAGTTTTTTCTTAAAAACTAATTAAAATGTTTATATTCTCTAGTTTTTATTAGTTTCCTTTCACTTAAATAAAAAAACCATTTACCAGCATATAGTTATAACCTATAGAGAGAATACTTGTGCCAATTTTCATTGCAATTAGAAAAAATGTGTTGAGCAGGGAACATTCAAGGTATCCGACTATTGTGTCCCTAAGCAATATTATTATACCTGAATACAGGTATTCATTTGAGGTAAGTAAATTGGGCTTACCTTATTTAAAAAATCCGGGATCTTTTTATCTTCTTTTTTCGTTTCGGGGAGGACGCATAATAAATCACAATAGATCAAATGAAGAGTCCTAATCTTGACATACACTCATCTATTTTTAATATTAAACATATATACGTTAGTTACATAATGACTACGCGACAAAACGAAAGAAAACATAACGTGCGAACAGCAAAACAGTTAACAGAGAGAAAAAAAACATGACATCATTTCACTTCATTTCATTCCGTGCGGGCTTGCGCAAAACGGAAATACAGATGGGAGTTTCGCATTTCGCAACACCAACTACGTTCGGAACCGTAATTTTGCAAAAGCGTGTAAATGGATAATAACTATGATATTTAGTGTCACTTAGAATACATGTGTAAAATTGTTTGAAGAACATTATGACAACAAAAAAATTAAATACAATATTTTGGGAAAAGTTAACTTAGAATAACCTTTTTTCCAAATGTTCTCCTATTGTAAAAAATTCTTCTATTGTATTAAAATTTTGCCTGTATTCAGCTCAGACCTCTGTACAGAGGCTCAACTAGAATTTTTGAAATGCATAACTGGGAAGTAGGTTTATCCATGTTTTATGAAAAAACAAGGGAGAAATTTTAAGAAAATACACCGATAATTATTTCAAATGGTTGTAACTTTAAAAATAATTTGAATTTTTCAAAAACCATAGTTGAGCCTCTGTACAGAGGTCTAAGCTATTTACAGGCAAAATATTAATGCAATAGAAACTTTTTTTACAAAAGAAGAACATTTGGAATAAAGGTTATACTAAGTTAAATGTTTGCCAAAATATTGTGTTTAAATACTTGTTTTTGAAATAATGTCCTTAAAACATATTTATGCATGTATTCTAATCTAAGTGACACTAAATATCATGAAAATTATACATTTATGCGATTTTTTAAAATCATGTTTCCGAACGTAGTCGGATACCTTAAAAGTTATCGAAACGACAAAAATTATGATTCCCTTAAATGAAGGTTTTTATGAATATAATGATTATAAGCCCTCAGTCACATTTGATAAAGGTAATTATTATTATAATTAAGGAATACCGTATTATTTATACAACTTATATAATGATTTTCTCTATGTCATTATAATAAAAAAATATACTTAGTTTACAGCAATAAACACATTTTCAGTAGGAAATGAAAAATTTAATATTTTGATGTTATTATGAATATATGACTGAAAATGTTGTTTAAAGTCTAGCAAACTCTAGAACTTCATATATTGCATATCTAAATGTATAAAATAATATAAATAGTAAAATATGCCTGCTTGATCACAGGATTACTACTTTTATTTATGAATAACTTACCATTTTAAAAGTACTGAGATTTCAAACTATATACAATCAAATAAATTAAATAAAATAGGTAATACTAAAATTTTCCAGCTTTATAACTGAGGTCATTATTTTCAATATTTTTGTCATTTTTCTATATTTTTGAATTTCTCTTTTCTTTTTTTATATTGTTCTGAAGCTCTTTGCTTTGTTTGAGACAACCTTCGGTTATCGCGTCTGTGTGCAATTCTAAATGCAGCGTCTACCATTTCACTATTGTTTAATTTAATATTTCAACACAAGCAATGTTTACTTCACTGACCACTTCCGTTACTGCAACATCAATTCTTCTATTTGAAACAAACACATCTTTGGGGCATTTCCTCCAAATACAACTGTGTAAATTTTAATTGGCATTTTGGGTTTTTCCAGAAACACAACGAAGAAGAATTTCATTCGAGACAAGGCACTGGTACACTGGCATCATTTTAGCAACTACTTCTTCCGACAGTTTTCTTTTTATACTTTTATGACTACCTGGTATTTTTCTATGTGTTTTAGCTCTATTATAAAAACACCAGAATAGCTTTCCTTCAGGGCATTTGCTGTGAATTTGCTTTGTATCAGTTGAAGTTGACATACAATGAAAAATAGTTGCTAAAATTGGCGTCTTCATCTTATCAACTTCTGGAAAATTGTCGACAATCGATTTCCTATAAAAGTTCTGTAACTTAGTAATAGCTGCGTCAAGCTACCTTGTTTAAGACCACCTAAAGTCACACCTCTCACCTGCCACTCTTTAACTTTATTGCGGAATGCTGTTTCCAAACGTTTTGATATACGTGGTTAACACACTCTTCTTTTTCAATAATTACATCATTCCCATACACCTTTTTTCATTTACGTGTTGGTGTGCTTTAGCATCACCGTCACAAAGAATAGCAGTATATAGCATTGCGCAGTCAGATATTGATCACTTCCACAAAATGTTGGCAGCATGCATTTCAATACTACCTCCATACCAGTTTTTTTGACATTTTTCTGTGAATGCTCTGATTTCCAAATCTAAAACTCGGGGTTTGCTTCCGCCAAAAGTTTCGCAGCCATACTGCATTCATGGCAATACTTTCAAAAAACCTCAAATTCAACAACGAGGTTTAACATTATATCAAAATCAATACAGATGCCATATAGGGAATTATGGCTTCTTTTATGCCATGTTTCATCATATAATACAGTTATGATCATATGGTGACCCCTCATTATAGCCAAGGATGGAGGTACTAGTTTCGTGTAAATATCAAATTTCTCGTTTTTTAGGGTTTTTCTCGTTGACTTGTGAAGGAATATTCATATGACTTTTTTGACATTTTTCGCAAAAAAGTTCTATTTCGGTTGAGAAACCATATGATTGTGCGTTCAATGGGAACTGATTGAAATCACTGCATGAAACATTTTGTAACAATGAGGTCCACATTGATTCTCATTAATGAAATAATATTCATTTGATTCAGAATTTACATCATTGGTACTTATACCTGATGTGCTAGGAACAGCTTCTGTTGAAATTTCATCACGTTTGTTATCGGATGTTGTATTATATGCAGAAGATTTTCTTTCTTCCAAATTTCCTATGCAGGCAGCTCTTCGTTTGCTTAGTCACCCTTTGGGCTTTCAATATTATAAACTTATGCTAATCATCTTCACAAAGAAAATAAGCTGTGATAATTTCACTCAGAAATAGAAAATATATAAAATATTAAAACATAATCGCAATATAGATCTCTAGTTCTGAAAAGAACTGTTTCTTATTTATATAACGACATTCACAAAGAAAGCTGTTTTTGCAGCAAAGTTGGGAAGGTAAAGTAAACAAAAACTTGAGACCAGATAATTTGAATTACAGTTATTTTCGTATTGCTAAATTTAAGAAATACATATAATTCATATACAAATTCATAAACATGGTGTAAAAAAAAAAAAAAATTAATTAAAAAAAAAAACTAACCCTTAAAATGAAAATAAAAAGGAATACAAAGTAGAAGAGTAATTTTGCAGCTGTTGCAAGCCTCTACGTTTGACAGATGTAAGCAAAGGGTCGTGGTGAAACAGGAGTTAGATTTGAAAAAAAAGCACAGCTTCCATAAAAAAAAGTTCGGAATTGAAAAATTATGTTTGCATTCAGTAGTTGTGATTACAAGCATTGATAATATGCTAAAAGTGAAAAACGAAAATTTTATCAATTTTCCCCACTTGGAATGTCCACTGTACTCCTTATTCGAATATTGTGAAATGGCTGATTAATTAAGATCATGCGGGAAACGTGTTTGTCGCCTCTTTTGTTTGTGATAGTGGGACATTGAGAT
This sequence comes from Trichonephila inaurata madagascariensis, assembly GCA_019973955.1. Classification (NCBI taxonomy): domain Eukaryota; kingdom Metazoa; phylum Arthropoda; class Arachnida; order Araneae; family Nephilidae; genus Trichonephila; species Trichonephila inaurata. Next base: position 430,681 of record BMAV01018761.1, on the reverse strand, counting down.
GAAACGTAGCGTTCCATGTGACCATCCTGAACCCATCAATTCAATATTCTACAAATAGTCGTGGGATCTCTCTCGAATGACGGGAACATCAATAGTTCGAAATGATAAACCACAATCCCTTACGGCTTTTAAAGAGTGCTACAAAACAAACGCGTTGGCATCATTGCTCATTTATACATGAGTCATCACAGCAACTTTTCACCTGGCAAAATTTTTGCCCTGCATTTTTTGTATGCAAGAAACTTTATCTGTATATATATTAATTTTAATATGATGTAGGCGTCACTACTGACAACTGTTTTGCATTAATGTGTTAAAATACAAAACAATTAAAATTCACAACATATTTTTTCAGTAATATATACTTTAATTGCTAACTCTCACTTTTTTGGTGTAGCAATTTTAGTGTGTGGCCAATGGTGTTCTTACTTCGCAAAGTTTTGATCTGAAATTTGAGTATTGCATCATGAAATGATTGAATGAATATCGTTATTCCTACAAAAAGTTGTATAATTTTATTTTATTGTACTTTTAAGGAAATAAGTTTAAATGTCTTCAGATGCCGATAATACTACATATAGAACATATTTTTTGAAAAAAATATTAAGAAATGAACTATATTTTAGTTAAAAATTATTATAATATTATCCGTTTATTTTTCTATTAACTGTTTTTTAAATACACATCTACTTAATAATAATTTCAATTTTAAATCTAGATTGGGTTTTAATTTCAGGAGTATTCAAATCATCCAACCATTTTTCCACCTAGCCAATTTTCTTTTTATATTTATTCAATTACATAATCTTGCTTTATTGAATTAGTTGAATATATTATGAGACAAAAATATTTCGGTACGTACGTATACGACATCCTATACGTTCATACTGATTTGAAAATTTGATTTCAGTGTTGGGATATCAGATCAAGAAGTATGCAATCAAACTTTATTTAAAAGGATTTTTTGCATACAGTTGATATAGATACCAGGATCATGGTGTTTACAAGCGCATTCCTGAATTTATCGGGATATGTATTTCTTTGCCTTGGATACCAAGTGATGAAAATGAATTAACCAGAAATCTATCAATTCTTTCTCTAGATATGTTCTCTACCTATTGGCAATGTGTTCAATCGTTGAATAGTCCATGACTTTGCCGGTAAAGGACGCATTTTGACAACTTGGAGATAGTACGTGGGCCTTATTAGGCCTGTCATTATCTCGTTGGAGGAAAATGTACCATCAAGGATAACTCAGCCTATCACAGTATGTCGTCGGCATATTATTCATCTTTCAAAGCTTTATGCATGATAACAAGAGCCAACCGGTTATATTAAGATATAGCGATCCAAATAATCGCACCAAACGTAAGGAATTCAAGCCTCTATAAAACAAAATAAAGCCTGATTAGGACCTTTAAGCTCGGCCCCTTCACACATGGATCCGATGGGCAATTTCTCCAATATTGAATCAGGACTCAATGTCCTTTACTTTGCTATGCTGATTTGTTGACTGTCGTGAAGTTTTTCTTCAGAACCTCTCTAGATGATCCTGTCGATGTTGTGGAGTTAAAGACAAACATCTGAAAACTGGATTACTGTTACCTAGATACATTGAAGCACCATGAGGTATTGGATTATACCCGGTATGGTATGGATGAGTTTGTTGCGTGCTAGATTGCAGAACAATATGGATATGACACACACATTTTTACGATCTTTTATTACTTTCATGCACCTTAGCCTTTTACAGCCATCAATTTGCCGAAAAGTTCCTTGTTGCAACCTAGCACAGTCATGTCCATACTTAGCTTATTGCTCAGTATAACCAACAAGCATCACATATCCAAATTTTGCAACGATATTGAAATTTGTCCAGTTTTTTTTCTTTTTATTTTTTATTTAATTTATTATTATTTTTTTATAACAAGTTGGATAGTGCCGTAATGGCATTATTGGCTGCATCTGCAGATAACAGCAATGCTTCCAATGATAATAGAGATAAGCAATTTGCAATTATTAATTAAACAACTCTAGTTACGTGGAAGTATAGATAACTGGGACGAGAAAAGTATTCATTAAATAGTTTTCATGTTTAATATGAAGGAATCTGAATTCAAAATTTCGAGATCAAAATATCGTTTTTAAAATATTTTTTTTATCTTCCTTTTTCATGGAAGGTTGTATAAATAGAAAACAATTTTGCATTTCCAACTGAAATTATCTTAATTTTCTGGATTTCCCTTAAGTTTTTATAAATCAGCTAACAATATTTAAAATAAAAATTTCACATAAAAAATATTTCATTAAAAAAAATGAATTAATCTCCTATAAACTGCAATGTTGATCTAGAATCTAGATTAACATTGCAGTTTATAGGATGATTCTAGAAGATAGAAAATGAAACATTTAGAAGATGATATAAAAATAAACATTTCCACTTTGAATTAATTTCCTTATTAACCGCGAAGCTATTTTTGTTAAAAGGGTATTATGTCTTTTTTCAAGTATAATAAATTGTTTTTATATTTAATTATTCCAACTCTTTTTACTTTTAAAATATTCATTAAATATTTGAAGTTTTATTTTAATTTCAAATATATTTTCTTGTATAGAGATTTTTTTTGAAAACTTAAATTTATTTAAAAAAAAAATGAGAATATATAAAAATATAAACAGCTTATCTGGTACCAACGTCTATGATTAAACTTTTGAGTTCGTATTTCCAACACTGTGGCCGTTTTCTTAAAATAAGAATTCAGGTCATGTTTAGGTTAGATTTTATTTTATGAAAGGTAACAAAGAATGCTTTGAAAAGATACAAGCTTTTAAAAAATAAATTCCAAACGTAAATTTCAACGCCATGTCTTAGGAGACGTTCATGCATTAATTGAGACTCGCTTAAAAGTTAAAATTTTTACAAACATAGAGTAGAATAATTTACTAGCTTGTGTACTATAACATTTCTCCGTAAAATTGGAAAAAAATGTTCTAGTTATTTATGTGTTGGTTACAACTCAAGTTAAAAGTTAGGTAATGAATGGAATAATTTAGGTTGAAAATTGAGTAGAGGTCTCATTTGTATTTTTAATGAAATAAAAATAGGTGCGTATAGAGCTCCTTTCCTTTTATTTCGTAATTGTTTTCAAAATATGCAAATGATTTTTGGAAATGATGTAATATTCCAAATGCCTTAGATTAACATACATACTGTACATACAATTTAGATTAAGTATATTAAATAGGAACTGTGCCTCTCTTTAAAAAAAACCCTATTTATAAGATAGACACACCTAGATAGATTAGTTCAAAAATTCAGAATATTTTTAGCACTTAAGATAGTTTTGACATAAATTATTCCATCCCATCATGTTAATTATTCTTTGAAATGAATTCGTTTGCATACGATATTTTATTTTTTTTCTGTAATGCAAAACAAACCTAATAAATCAAATAAATAAGAACAGCTTTCATCAATTAACACGAAACGTTCATAAATTAGTGAAAAGAAAAACACCACAAAAAGCATACATTGTACATTTTTTTGCTTTATTTTGCTTGAACTTTTCTAATATAAATAGTTTTATATCCAAATAATGAATAATTTTATTTCAGAGAGACCTATATTTTTTTCTGTCTTCCTTTTCGTTTTTACTGATGAATTTTAAAAGTTTTATTTTTTTAGTTAAATTATCTTTATACCTATTTTACTATTAATTAATTATTGATGCATGCGTTGATCCTAAATCAGTTGCTTTGTTGCAGATTGTGACGGGCTCATGCGTCTTTTCTGTAACATAACATCTGGGTTCTTTGACGGCCAAGATTAATGGCAAATCTTTTCCAACCCAAATCCAAGAAGTGAAATGAAAGTATAGATGCAAATAAGATAGCCTTTAAAAGAACAGAAGTTTTAGTAAGTGGGATGGCAATTTAGAGAAAGTTCAGTTTGGAAAAGATAGAAGTGTAATTTGACGGCCTACCAAGGAATCACGGATATCTAGCCATTACTACAAGGTGCATACTATTGCACGCGAGCCTAACTGTCTTTCGGAAGGTGATTGAACCGTTGCGTGGAATTCAAGGTAGGACAGATTATTTTCCGAATTCGTAATATTAATAGAATTGAGAGTAGGCGGATAATATAATTATTTAGATAAGTGATCAAATTGCACGATCTGTTTTAGCTACGGCTTCGTGTTTTGGTTTATTCTCACTTAATATAAGTTTGTTCAATATATTAGAAATTTAAGTTAAACTCTTAATAAAGTCATATTAAGAATTCTAAAATGTCGATTCATTTCGAGAACCCTACACCTCTAATTAACGTTGACACACAAAGATATGGTCGATAAAGATCGACCATATCACTAGGTCCCCTAATAAATTGTTGCAACAGTGCTAAATGTATTTACTTACCTTTGAAGCTCAAATACATCTGTACAATTAATATTACTTAAAATATTCTAAAGAATGGATTAAAACGCATTTATAAATTATTACGAATAATTAGAATGGTTATGTGTTGGAATGGTTATAATACGGTTAAATACTGAAAGAGATATAAATTGAATGAGAAACATTATGTCTCTATTCTAAGACAAACAAAGAGTTATTTGAAAATCTCAATTTTTTTTGTTGAAATCAACTTTTAAACTTCACATTTAAGGAATATGTTTTATTTCTTTTTAGATTAAAGAAATACGTAAATATAATACAGGTTATTAATGCAGAATCTAGCTCCGATTGAAGATTATCCATATAATTTTGATTGAAAATTTTTGGACATATAAGTGACGATGCTTGCATATATAAACTTTTAAAAATATCGCTCTAAAATAAAGAAAAATAAATTTACTAAACATTTTCAGCCACAAAACCATTATTGTTTTTAACCTCAACATTCACCATGAATAATTGCTAGTATTGGTTTGAAAATACTGATATTGAGGTACAAGTCTTAAAATCATTTGCTTCACTTGAACGTTATTTGTAATCTTATTACAATGACTTTTGATTTATGTATCGTAAAGTATTAAATAGAATCCAATCAATTCCAGGATTAAAAAAAATATAATAGTTTGACTTTTAACTTGTTAGTTAAATATATTTACTGGCCATACTTTATTAACATCATTTTACAATATCTCATTGTGTCACTTTTTGTCTTTAAATACAACTTTAACTTTTCTTGGCATGGATAAACGTGGCAGAAAAATGGTCATAGTCACAAGGTCATAGTTAGCAAGTCGTGAGATTTGGTTCTGGCCCACCGTGTAAAGAGAATGGTACACGCAAAATCTGTTGTTGTTCAATTTCTTCATGTCTGGGTGGAAGTTTGGACACTGTATTGCTAGCTTAGGTGTAATACTAACATGGCCGAAGCTAAGAATTACGAGATCATTAGTCGAAATATTTTGGGTTGCTTTAGATTGCGAAGTTAAGAAAAATTTTAATAAAAACCTGCGATCATGGACTCTACGAGTTTCTCATAGTTTATTTATGAAATTCAAAAATGTTTATAGAACATAATGTAGAATGAGTAATTTAGCAAGAGTTCCGATGATTAAGGATCTAGATATAGCATGGAACTTTACATTACATATTACAAATGCTCTACAGCAGACTTGGAAATCATGTCGATCACTAATCTGAATTTTAGATCATATGCTAAAAACGCTACCTGATCAAAAAGCAATTTCTCGAAATGTTCAACTCGAGTCCACAATTTGACAGAAGTTATGTATGCCACGAATTTACGATTATATATGCTCATTCACTCAAAAAATTGTGAAAGATATTCGTAAATTACCAGAATTTGAGCTAAAGTTATATTACAGAAATATTGGTTTATTTGCATAAAAATTAAAACAGCTAAAGTTTGAAACTAAATTGATTTAGAATCGAATAGGTATGTTTATAGTTTTTAAATTAGGTAGCTTAAGGGTTTTTACATTACCATGGTCATACAATAAAAACTGTCACATGTCAATTATTATCAATTAATTACATTTACTCCTAGAAAATAACAAGTGTATATACAGGGTGATTCGCTACAAGACCGACAACTTTACTGAGTTTGTAGAATGCACAGAAGTGACTCGGAATCCCATAGGAATGAGGGGTTGCTAGTGCCATAGTTGTGCGGTATGGTGCAAAGGAGCAGTGAAAAAGTACGTCAACAGCAACCTGTTAATGGGACAGAAAATATTTTAGTGAAAGGTTGCACTACAAAAGGTGTTCGAAATTACTACCAGAAGTCGTCTTTTAGGACCGGAAATGGCACTGCACGGAATTCCTTTCGTTCTGGATTAATGGCATGCCATGTATCCTCTCGGCAGCTGCAGATATTCGAGATATTCATATCTCGAATGGACACACAGTACGTATATTCGAGAGCACGAGGGTGTACGAACTTCTTATAGGATCATTTAAGGTATCCGACTACGTTCGGAACCATGATTTTAAAAAAGCGCATAAATGGATAATTTTCATGATATTTAGTGTCACTTAGATTAGAATACATGTATACAATTGTTTTATATATAAGGACATTTTGACAAAAAAAATTATTTAAATACAATATTTCGGCAGAAAATTTACTTAGAATAATCTTTTTTTCCAAATAGTCTCCTTTTGTTAAAAATGCTTCTATTATAACAATATTTTTCCTGTATATAGCTTAGACCTCTCTACAGAGGCTCAACTAGACTTTTTGAAATATATAACTTAGAAGTGAGTTTATCCATGTTTTACGACAACAGAGGGGAGAAATTTTAAGAAAAAAACACCAATAATTACTTCAATGGGTTGTAACTCTGAAAATAATGTGAATTTTTCAAAAAAAATAGTTCAGACTCTATGGAGAAGTCTTTACTTTACATGAGCAAAATATTATTTTTTAGAAGCATTTTTTTTATAAAAAGGGGACATTTTGAACAATGGTTATTCTAAGTTAACTTTTTGCCAAAATATTGTATTTTATTCATTTTTTTTTTGTCAAAATGTCCTTAAAACCATTTTGTACATGTATTCTAATCTAAGTGACACTAAATATCATGAAAATTATCCATTTATATGCTTTTTTAAAACCACGGTTC
>BMAV01018761.1:355860-386925 GCA_019973955.1 Trichonephila inaurata madagascariensis | reverse complement strand
TGTGGAGAAGGTTTTTGGGGTCTATCATTTTAATTGCTGCTCCACACCAGGTGATGCTACAGCATATTAACATTTGCACCGTTCAATCAATCGCCAAGTAGCCAACGTTGTTGTGAAAAATGATGCAAACTTGGCTCTATCACAAACATTTTGTTATGTTTATATTGAATCGCCATCATATTGTAAGGAATGATGTTGCTTGCGAATATTACAATTTTAGCATAAAATAAATACAACAGAAAGAAATATTACCGTATTACACATCCAGATATAAATGAGGTACACTACTTAAAGTGTTCATTACACAAAATTTGTACCAATGTGTTATTTTTGCTGAGCATAGTTCAGGTTTTTAAGGTGTTATCTAAAATCGACCCACAAGAGAGTTACTGGCATTATAACTATATTTTTTTATCAGCTTAAGACCTTCAGACTTAAAATTTAACAAATATGTTTTTTTTTAGCTGAGATATGCAAAAAGCTTTTTTTTTTGTTTCATTTGCAATTCACGTAAAATTAACTCGTTAAAAACTTCTTTATCCTTCAATCTGTATTGTTTAATTTTTCAATTCACCCGTGCGAAGAACGAGTATATCAGCTATTATATTTATGTAACATAATTGATGTATATTACTTAATATATATATTATTTTACCGAATCAATACGAAAAATGTGAATAGAATAAAGAAAATACATGCATGGTTTCAGTATTATATGAGATACGTTTATTTACCCAGTTTATCTAGACAACCGTACTCAAAGAGTGATCTCCAGTTGTGCATCGGAAACAACACACGAAGTTATTTTCAAAAGAATATATTACATCAAATTGCTTTTGGGATTACTGTTATGGTATATTTAGACAAGTCAAGTGAATTAGCTTTAAGTGAGCACACACATTAACGTTGCCCCATACCGCTACTCGAGGGCTTTTGGTGAAGGGCATCTCAATTTTGAGCTAATAGTTAACCCGCGGTCACTCGCACATGTTTTTGCTACCGTCGTTACTCGCGGGATGTAGAGATTACCCCAAACTTTTAACATGTGTATTTAATCATGAAAATAAAATTAAGTCATTATAAAACATATTTATAAATTACAAAATGTTTTTGTATTATACAAATAAAATTATTAAATTTATTGCATACAAATGAGACTAACATTAATTTAAACTAAACATACAAAATTTTCATTTTAAAACACATAATTTTATATTTTTTTCATAAACCAGTATACATATATATATATATATAAAACGTATATACCAGTAATAAATATACTTTATAACTAATGAGATAATGATAGTAGAAAGTAGAAAAATAATATTTTAACCATTTTCCAAACATTCAGAGCAGACTGTATACATATGCTCAACTTCTCGCGGGAGTTCTCAGCCCCCCAGATAAACTTTTGAAGGTCATTACATTCCAATCATTCGAGAAAGAGGGATTGCACCTGGCCTGAAGGTTCAATGACCTAAAACGTGCAGCTACAGAAAACAGCTTAGAACACACCGCGCGAGTGATTGCGGGTTAAGTGTGATGAGAACTGCACTTGAACTGTCATTTCAATATCCTAGCTTCCCCACCATACAAACGGGAAGACGTTTGAGCTCCCAACAGATGAACGTTTTTCGTCCCCTACACAGAGGGTTTTCATTGGTACTAGGTTCGAACTCATGACACGCTAAGCACACGTCCGTTACCTTGACCACCAGACTTTCACGGACATTTTAAATCAAAACAAATATTGCAATCAGTTAATGTTGCCAACTTGAAAGTGAAATACATATATTAAACCATTTATATTTAGAAATAAAATTTACTAACTATGGAAATATTTCTTTAAAATATTTTAAATGAATAAAAATCATATTTTGCGGGGAAAAATCAACGAAAAATTCACACTTCCGGTTTCGGATTTAAATTTCCGATTTCGATTTGGGCTTCCAACCCCAAACAAAACAGTTGTACTTTTTTTCCTTACTAACACAGAGCTAAAAGTAATGGATTTTTAGAAAGCTTGTTAAACAGGTTAATAAAAAATACTAAAAAAAATATCATTCAATTTTTTGATGAAAATGATGATTTTCGAACAGTCGAATATATTAAGATTACTTTCCCCATATGTAAGAGAGCGTAAACATAACGCGTGAGGCACATTATTTGCCTTAATTTTGATAAAAATTTAAGAAATTGTAACTGATGCATCTGTTTAAAATATAACGTATTTCAAATTCCAAAATATTTCATAAATAATTAATTTTTCTTTTTAACATGTGAAGGGATAGCTCATTTCGTATTATGGTACAGGGAAAGAAATACAAAACACATTTTGTTAAGGAAAATGTCAAATTGGATAAAAAAACGAGTAATATTAATGGATTATCTACGTCAGGGATGGCGAACTTTTATGGATCGAAGTGCCATTTTTTTTTTTTTTTAAAGAAGTGTTTAATGAGATATATAGACGTGCCGTCAAATAATGTTGACTTGTTATTATGGAAAAATAATAAACTAAATACTAAGAACACAAAACTCTTTACGTACTGCGAAAAAATACCTTTTGCACTGTATAGTTGTAAATGTTTTGGTTATACGAGTAATTCAAATTAAAGTAACATTAGTATGAGTTCTGCTGTTGCACATTGATGACAAATAACTTATATCAGGATTGTAAGATGTTACTTTTAATAGAATGCGCATGCTCAATTAAAGTCATCTGACAATTAATTATTTTTGACTTAGTTCACTTTTTTGACCAGAGGATTTGCGATTTGTTTCAAAATACCGTTTTACAGACGATGTTCTGCATACCATTATACCACAACATAAAAAAACACAGCGCAATTTGTCTCCTTTACTAATCGTACCATGTTTTTAGATTCACTTCTCTGTTACACTTACTATTCTTCCCTTATTATTCGTTTTCAGGAATAGCCATGTTAAATAACACTTAAAAATAATAAATATAACACAAATAAGCTTTAAAATACAGTTATGCCAGTGAAATTCACTTTGCTGTGCGTTGACAAACTTAGCATCATAAGCAATGTATATAGTCCATGACATAACTAAGACAAGACAATAACAAACGAGTGCAGTCCCCACCACCCCGCGACCAGTCACTCGCATTTGTTCGTAATACTTCAGAGTGAACTTTGAAATTTTTAAATAAAATGCAAACCATTTTGATCACTGGGGGGACCAAAATATTGTGCCGCGTTCTATGAATGGCACGCGTGCCAATGGTTCGCCATCCCTGTTCTACATAATATCGAAGCCAGAATGTAATATTAATGTTTGAGCACTTTTAAATCTGAAAAAATACCCCGAATTCGCATCCTATTCCGTAACAATGAACGAAAGACAGCCGTAAAGTATCTATAACAAAAAGTACTTCATATTTATATACTATTTTTTTGCTGTATTTCTCATTAACTATCATTTTACTAAAAAATTTAATTTATCTAATATATTTACCCCAATGTGTCATCTATACAGTTGTTACGTATCTTTAAAAAGAAAAAAAAAATAACTCTCATACGCTTACATTCAAATAGAGCACCCGCATTATTCACCAATGCTTTCCATATTTGAACCTGGTTATCTTCAAAAATGAATAGTAAACAAGTTTCTGTACTGAAATACATTTGCCTAATGGAAGACGTAAACAATATAAATGGGAAAAGTAACTGTATGAATACTTTTTTAACACTAAAAACAGACAGAGATTGACCCACTGCATAACTTTTCCTTACTCAAATTTGCTTTTATGTTGATTAAGGAATGTAATTATAAACCTTCTAGGAGATATCTTATGTCTGTTGCGTTGTTTACTGTTTTTGCTGAGTTACTTTTCTGCTAAAAAATGATTTATTGACCAAATTTATTACTTTGACAAATCTCTTTATTAGTTGATCTCCTCAATAATCTATTACTCACTAGTAAGTTGAAAAATAGTGAAAAAGGGTGAAATTGAGACATAAGTAATTAAAGTTTGTTTTCAATCTTATACAACGAATTCTTAAACATCATTTTGTTCAAACAATTCATATAAGCGTTTTATACAGGTTTCAAATTGGTTGCTATATTTTTTTAAAGAGACTCTGCATCAAGAGAAGAAATCTGTGAGTTATTCTAAGATATTTTAGAGCCTAATTATTTTACAAGTATGCATCAATTTAGAATTTTTTAAATAAATCTTATTCATTAATATGTATGCAGTGTTTATAATTATTGTTATTTTGAACTAATAAATAAATACAAAAATAAAATAAAATCTGCTATTTCAATTGTTTGAAAACCTTTTTCCTTAAATTGTACAGTTATTGTATATAAGCTCCTATATACAAATTGCTGATTCTTAGAAACTCATGAAAATATCTTTAAATCATTTTTTTTAGCCCAAAATATAAAAGATTAAATGAATTGGTCTGGCAAATTAATTACTGTTACAACAAAAAGCAACTGCATAATTTTAATTCTTTAAAAATCGACTTGCCTTCTTAAATTGCGCAAACATTTAAATTATGACCCTTGGCATAGATATTATATTAATGTTTATAAATATCTATAGTAAAATAAAATATTTTTTTCTCTGGATTTTTAATATGTTGAATCAGTTAATAACCATTAATCATTAATTCAATGAAAAAAAATTCAAATAAAAAAAGAGAAATGTTTAAGAGGGCTTCAGATTCTGAAGCGAAATAAAATAATTTAATGTTTGAATATAGATGTCATAAATAGATTTGGGAGAGTAAATATGTTCAAAGGAATACCTATTTTTAGGATATATATATATAGAGAGAGAGAGAGAGATGCTACATTCTAGAATATACTCTGAAATAAAAACATGTATTTGATTCACCATACTTTTTTACCTTTTTAATAATTTATAAAGCTTATTCTCCGTTTTTCGTAATCTCAACATTTTTCATAGGGATATCATGTCGCTAGGAAAAAAGCTTCGTCGAACATTTTTGAGACTTACTTAAATACATGTTTGAGTTATCTGAGATTTTCCATAATCCTTATGTAAGTCTCCGAGAAAATGGAATCATGGTTTTTTAGGAATTCGTATGCTACTTTTTGAAGAGTAAATCGGATATCTATGTCATAATCCCTTTGAAGCATGTTTGACACATTAAAGCATTATATTTTGTTTAAAAAATATATGTGTTGGCATTAAAATAATTTTAAAAATTATAGTATGAAATTCTTTTTAACTAATATAGCCAATCAATAATACATAATATTTTGCTGAAATGCATATTACAATTTCCGTAGTTACCAAAATTTTCTGTTTTCGTATAAACAATTTATTTTATTTGTGTACACTGAAGTCTGAAAGAAGTGATTTCAAACAAGTAATTTAAAAAAAAAATAGTTTTTAAGTCAATTCCTACTTGGATCAACAACGAAAAATTTTATTTTTGCTACTTTTTATATAATAGTTACAATTAATATAAATATGTATATACATAGGACACAATCACAATATTAAGTGGTAGTTTTTTTTAATTATCATTAAGTTATCGTATTGTCCTTTTAATTTCAGTCCAACTGAATGCTTTAACACGTGAGAAAAAAAACCTTTTCAAGTTTTGACACAAGTCGCCAACGTGGCTGTAGTAGTAATTCTTTAAATAATTAGTTTTAATCAATTAATATTTATTAATTATAGTTAAATTATTGTATTGTCATCCAAAATGATCCTGTATATAAAATTTCAGCTCAATTCAGCGCATTAAAATGTATTTTATTAATGATTGAAAATTCCACCAAGATAAATAAAAATACAAATATATAAATAACTAAATATATAGACAGTGCGAGCTAATAGTAGGAATTGAAAAATAATTTCTTTGTCTTAGTGATATATATCCTTCTTCAGACTGAATCTGAATGAATTTGAGTCACATAAAAGAACGTTTTTTATATAAAAGTAACAAATCACATTTCTTCACGTCACAGCGATATGGACCTATAAAAGGTCCTCCCTCTCCTATCAGAAATTGTATTTTTGCGCTAACAACTGGAGTCCTGGATTGGAAAACAAAGTTCATTGATTTTGTAAGTAACAAATCATTTTGCAAATGAATCCATGTATCTACTAAAAGGCATTACAAACTGGTTATTATAACTGAAATATTCCTAAAATAAAACAATCATTTGCTAAAATGTTCCCCTTCTATTCAGAAAACGATATAATCTAACAGGCATGTGATTGTATTGTATTTATCTGCCATCATGGGATTCGTCATCTGTAACTAATATCTATTTCTAAATAATACATCAATGTCTTTCGTGATAAGAGAGTAATGAGATGAATTATTAGAATCTATTTTCTATTGGCTACAATAAATACTTTTTGTAAAATAATTATGATACTTAACCCTCCAAGCAGTCTGCACGTAAAATCCTGTCATTCAAGAGATGCTTCGAAATGCACCGCACGTATTTTTTTGCCTTCAAGTAAGATTGTCAAAAGCGGTTGAGCCGTATTCAAGTAAGATTCTCAAAAGCGGGTGAGAGACGTATTTTTAAAAATCTTACTTGAAGCCAAAAAAGCATCTCTAGATTGCAGTATTTTACGTGTAGATCGCTTGGAGGATTAAAAAATATAGATAAATAATTATATAACATTAAGATATGGTGAGTTCAAGGTATTTAAACATTTTAACAATGTGTTTTTCTTTTTTCTGCGAAGTACAATAAAACATTATGCATTTCATTTGGTTTCGCTTTTTAAATGTATCACTATTTGTAGAGGATATGTTGGTGCAGTAGAAAAAAAAAATCGGCAACTCGATAACCCAGCAGTACGGATAACTCGGCTACTCTTGAAGGAGGAAAGACCCAAACGGTGTAGAAGACTACATCACTACGCATTTCCTTGAAAAAAAATAGCCATTTTTTGCAAATTCGGCATCTTAACTTTCATTTTAGACAGCTTTATGCCTTCATAAAGTATTTATCTGAGGTGTCTGCTCAGGCAAATTACTCTACACTGTGTATTCATTTTCATTTTCATGTAATAAGTATTCTATTCCTTCATAAAGCATGTATTTTTCTTTCTTTAAAGGTATTCCGGCCGTTTGTTTTCTCTTGTATTATCCAACAAAGTGTACATACAAGTCCAGTTCATTACTCACTTTAATACAATTCTTGGCAATAACCCAGCAATTTCACAAACTGAACCTATCTTCAGTCTACATTAGGCCGACTTTTCCGGACACTACTCAATTAATAATATACATTTCGGTCTAGTGTTAATATTTAAATAATAATTTTAAGGCTTTGTGCATAAAAGCAAAACAGACAAAAATATTTCAGAAATAATGTATTCTTCGATATCAGAGCAAAACAGTTCAGGTTCGTTAAACTATTTTGAATAATCGAAGCACTCGCGGGCCATTTGCTTCGTCTAAGAAGAAGATATTAGTGGGAGTCTATATTAAAAGGGGATACAAATCCATTGTTGAAACTGAAGTTTTTTTTAAAGTGGCTTATGAGAACCATAAATCACATTTAGTGAAATTATATGAAAATGAAACCGTGGCGATTGTTCTTCTTGATTTATACAGGGTAGTGTGTGTGTGTGTCCCGAATTCATAATACAAACTTGAAGGGTGTATATTTTGACGATCATTTATTGTATAGGGGTACATGGACACAAGTGACGTGGTGAGACATACACAAAAAAAATAAGAGACGAAATGAAAGACAAAGTGCTTTTTGAAAGTGCGTTGACAAGTGTAATGTTTACAATAGCTGTTCAAAATGGCGTCCACCAGTAGCCATACATGCTATGTAGCGTTGAAGAAGTGTTAGGCGCACACCTACAAAGATTCCTGTTATTCCCCGCACACGTTCAAAGATGACAATTATTTCACGTACACTTGCAGCAGCTTCGGATATTAGAGCAAAGGGATCCTGTTCTGAGTCTAGTGAGTCACATAAGCAAGATTCTCCAGATGTCCCCGAGAAACTGGTTAACCACTTCCCAAACGCTTCATTCAGATAAATGCGCTCATTAGTGCTGGGGCTGGCACCCCATCATATTAAAACTCCATGCTTTTTTGCGAATGACGATTGAAATACCTTGCAGCAATTCTCGTAACACCTCTTCCAAAAAAAATAAGAAAACATTTGTCATTAAATCGCGTCGTTAGTAAGTGAGGGCCAACCAAAAAGTTGTTGACTGTACCAGCCTAGAGTTTAACACAGAATCTTTGTTGATACATATGTGGTCGCATTGCATGTGGATTCTCGGTTGCCCACACATGGGAATTGTTCGCCTTAAAGACACTCTCGCTTGTAAACGTTGCTTCATTTGTAAATAGCACATCAGTTATAAAGTCCAACTTCAGCGCACATTACTACATCAGCCACTGGCAGAAGTTCAAGCGGAGAGGATAGTCTACCGGATTGAAAGCTTGTACTCGCGCCCTTTGTTTAAAATTCTACGAACGGTCTGATGACTCACACTTACGTGATGAGCTACGGCTTTGGTAATGACTTGGATCTTACCAATCACGGCGTTAACAATGTTTTCTTTCTGGTTTGGACTGCGTACCAGTGAGACCTGGACTTCGTCGACCAGCATCATGTTTTGTGACTTAGAACGAACCTGTTTCTCGAAGTTTGCGATGAAACCACTGAACAATTTCTCTTTTCCAGCATACTTCGATCAAGAAACTGCACGTGATACATTCCTAGGTATAGCTCTTTCGTTACCAATTACACGGCCACACATGTGATGCATGTCTGCTTTTTTGACTTACGTAATGTCTCCCACAGAAGACGTCAACACAATTTGCGAATGGAGCATTGCTGAGATACATCATGCTGAACCGTGGCGTCTATTGTTCTCTACCTACAACTCAACCAACCGATAACTTCATTTATCTTCTATTTTATTTCCCTTACCTTTGTCTCACAGTGTCTCTTGCACTTATACATTCCTGTACAATTAATGATTGTTACAATGTCCTGTGTCTACCTTTAAAGTTTGTACCATGAATTCGGGAACACCCTGCTTATACAGGCAAACTTTTAAATTCTCCATTTTAAATCTTGAGTATCTGAATCTTACTATCTATCCCTATTATCTAGAGTTTTAAAGAGTAATCTCTTTCTCTCTATTCATACGTGTAAGTTTTTCTGGTTGTGCCATTTAGCTCATTAGTGTCTAATAAGTATTTTAAGAAAAAATTCTTGTGAGTTTTCATGTTGTCATTTGATGGGTTATCGTTTATTTGGGTATTTTGATTTCTATTTTAGTATTATTATTTTTAATTTTTGAAGTTATTTATAATCATGCAAGTTACTTTGATGCATTCTTTAATATTCTTTTCCCCCCTCAGGGGTCTCACCTTCTTTAGGTGAGTACGGGTGTCACAATCCCGAGGTACCCTAGTGATATTTTCCTTTTCCCAAGGGGTTTACTGTCTTTGGTAAACATGGGCTTCACGAACCCGGGATACCCTAGTGAGATTCTTCTCTATTTTCGGCCCTCCTTCTTGCCATCCAAACTTCCCTTTTCTTCTTTTCACGTCAAGACCACAGACCAATGTTATTTAAGATGTACATGATTAAATCGCTGTACTATTTATTATTAACATATTTTGATTCACAATTTCTTTTGCGTTAATTTAGTTTCTTTTTCGTATGCTTCTTTAAATACTTTGATTATGTTGCTTTATTTATTTTCGACTAACACCGTTGGTTTTTCAACCCGCATGTTTGCCGTGTGGGACGTCCCGTAAGGAGGAAAATGGTGTTCTGGGGTTACTTTGCATTCCCTTTGCCCACGCTTCTCCAGTGTGGAGGAGATTGGTGGCCTAGGGATACCTCTGCGTTCCTTTTGGCCCACGCTTCACTGTAGACGGGTGGCAGGAGTGAGTCCGCTCCTATCAATCGACTGGTGGTACCTCTCTTTGGTGTCTCCGAAGAGACACTGCTGTAGGGTTAGTGCTGCAGATAAGGGGTGTCGGGTTTACCCGTGGGATCCTCGCCCTGGACTGTAGCATTATATTCTGGGTGTACTCCAGGTAAGCGTCTTGCCTGGTTTTTGAGAAGATGACCTGCACACTATCTCCCTTGTTGGACTCCGTGGTGGGTGGAGGCACTCCAGGACGAAGTGTTTTACGTGTATTTATGGATCCAATGCAGCTGTGCCCGGGTAAAGGCCTCGTATTACCCACTCTCAACGTCGATATTTCAAGAACGTCCAGATATCTACTTATTTCTGTAAAAAACAATGAGATGTCTAACAAATCACCATTTGCTATTCAAAAAGCCATAATCGGAATAGGTGGTGAACCAAAGTCAATTAAGCGTTTGCGATCCGGAGATCTACTAATAGAAACTACGTCAGCTTTACAAACAAAGTCATTTCTTCTCGCAAAATCATTTCTTAATGAACCTGTAACAATAAGTCCGCATAAAACCCTGAATTCCTGTCGTGGTGTTATTTCTGAACCTGAACTATTGACCACTCCTGATGCGGAAATCCTTGAGGGATTCTCCAGCCAAGGTGTTGTTCAGGTCAGAAGAATCACAATTAAAAAAGATTCAACACTTATTCCAACTAAACACTTAATTTTAACTTTCAATAGCTCAAACTTACCGACAACAATAAAATCTGGCTACCTCAACTGTAAAATACGCACATACATACCAAATCCTCTGCGCTGTTTTAAATGTCAGAGGTTCGGTCACTCCCTAACCTCCTGCCGTGGTCAGTTAACATGCTCTAGATGTGCATCCGTTGGGTATTCTTCCACGGATTGTACTCTTGAGACGAAATGTATTAATTGTACCCAGTCCCACCCATCAGATTCAAAATTATGCCCGAAGGGGAAAATAGAAAAGCAAATACAGGAAATAAAAACAAATAAAAATATTTCTTATCCAGAAGCACGTAAATTAATAGCCTCACAGTTATATCAAGCTTACGTCCCAGTTGCCAAACCCTCCATTGCTACCAGTACAACACAAACAGATGAAAATATTACTAAAATCAAATGCCCAATTTTATAACTTTACAATTACTTCCACCTCTATCATCCATACCTCAGCCAAATGCATCTTTTTCAATTCCTCCAGTTTCCACTTCATCGTCTACCACTCAAGTAAACCTCTTGCCTTCCGCATCTTCAATAAAGCGAACCACAAAATCTCGATTACCTGAACTCATTTCTGCTTCTGCCCCTTGACAATAGCCTGAATGCCTCTGCCTCATCTTTATCAACTGAAACAAACCCAGTTCCTACAACTTCTGATAAATGCACCGTACTTTCAACTAAAGTTCAACCATCAGTTCCTTTGTCAGAGTCTGAAACTATTAGACCCAATACCGAAATTTCTAATGCATCTAAAATCCCACAGAGTGTTAAACAGAATTCAAAAAATAGAAGAACGCCCCCAGAAGTACAGAATTCAAAAATTGAAATAAAAATGACTCCACATAAACCCAAAAAATCAGCACCTACAGAATATACTACTGATGACGAAGACTTACTTATGTATGATGTGGAGGAGAAACTGGAGCCAGATTTTACGGATAAATTCGCACATAAAAAATGTTTTATAAAATATCCTGAGAATTATTTACGCACGTTTATTCTAACCCGATTCAAGAAAAATAAAAGCTAATTTTTTTTTAAACTTGTTGGTTTCAAACAGGACTGTACAATACATGTTCCATTCGTCTTTATCAATTTTTTTTATATTAATATATGGCCTGACTTGGTGGGGCAACTCCCCAGCAAATTTTTTCTTTAATTACTTGAAAAAGGTTTTATACACATTTGAAATTTTAACTTTTTAAAACTATAGTGTCATTACTTTGAAATATTTTATAAAACGTTTTGAATTATTTTTAACAAATGTTTAGCGCAGCATAGCCAAAATTGGCTCTTGCACCATAAAGACCTACACTCACTCACTCACTCACTCTATTCTTTTCCATCCTAATGATGTTCACAAACATCGTCTGGAATTGGTGCTTTTATATACTTTTTTACCATACGGTATTTTTAGCTCTATAGATTTAAAGTTTCCATATGACATAGAGTTTCCATAAATTTAGGGTATGAAATGCGCTGTCTCGTTGCATTTTTATATATTGTTGAACTTTATGCTATATTTATTGAAATTTTATTTATGGATTATATATATATATATATATATATATATATATAAATGTGTGTGTGTGTGTGTAAGGATAATTGAATTAGGTTAAAAATAAAATTCTCGATCTAGCACTTAATTCATCTTTTTCCTCACATCTTCAAGTATCAAACTAACCACCCATTTATTTATTTCTAACATATGGCCAAGCCAATAAACATGTCTAATTCCAGATCGTTATATTTACTAGCCCTATATGTCAGCATTAACTTTCAAGAGCACTCATGAACGCCGCGATCGGTGTTTTAAGTGTTTAACCCACTTAAGATTTTCGGTGGCGTTCTTTTTCTCTCTGTCTTTTGCGTCAGAATATGTCTAACTTTCATGAAATAAAGATCCTTTTTAAAAACTAAGTCTGTTTCTGACTTCAAATCCTGTCAGAAAAAAAGTCGACAGGATCTTTATGAAAATAGATTTCGAATTTTAACACAAAGCTATTCTTAGTAGTAAAATACTTTCTGAAATAAAAACGAACTTCCAATATGCCACCTTTTGTATGAAGTGTTATAGAGAATTTGATGGAACACCGACGGCACTCTACATATCTTTGCTTAAGACATCCGGTTCCCGGAATTAATAGGAACTCTCTATGTTACTGAATAAGAAGAAATGCGCTATTAATCCCCGGTAAAACATCGCCCTTTACCGCCGAAAAATATTCCTGCCTTTGCTGAAGATGCCAACCAGTTTGTCGCGAGTGAAAGAAAAAAATGTTCTAATGGCGAAAAAAAAGAGAAGACTGAATTTACTATCCCCGTAAAAACAGACGTATTTTTTCCGAGAGAAAAAAAATCTTCGCCGAAAAGTCTGCATGGCAATACCGTGAATTCGATCACCATCGAATAAGAGTGAAGTACCAACATCGAAATAAAAATAAATAAATAAAATTTTTCTAGTGCAAATCATTGTACAACAACATGTGGATTACTGTTCACCAAAATGTCCGCTATTACAGAATAGAGATGAGTGAAATAAATACTTTTACTTTTAGTAACATTGAAGTGACTGAGTTTTGCTGAAAAGACCTTTTAGAAGAAGAAGAATATATGATATTTTATTTTTATAATATAGTTGTGTTAAATTAGATATTCTTTATATTTTAACTGAGAAAACAAAGTGTATAGGCTTCGTCATACAAAATTTTCAGAAATTTTAATATACTTCTCATAATTTTATCTTAAGATGTCGAATGAGTTAACATTTATGATAGAAATGGGTGTTTTAAAGTTGAAAGATATAAAGTAAGTTTTTAGAAAAATAACTAATGTACTAATACTAATGATATTGACATTTAAAAGAAACAAAAGTAAAGTCACGTTGCATTCTTTTTTCTCCACTGAATTTTATTGTTTTGTTAATTATTTTATTCAACAGTAACCTTATTGCATGTCATTTATTTTTTTTCATTTTGAAAATTGTATGTTCTGATATACCGGCCATAAATCAAGATTCACTATTTCTCGAAATTTTCTTCTTATCTAAATTTAAAATTAATTTAATAACTTGAAGCTTATTTTTGGATATTGTACAGTGGATAAGGGAGAATACAATCATTATAATTTTGTATATGTCTTGAAACATGACAAACGTGTTCAGTTTTATATATATGTACACCTCTTATTGTTTTCTTATTAGCATCCCTGAACATCTGTGATTTGATCAAGCAGATTTCTCAGAGAGATGTATTCAAAAATAAGTAGTGTGATACAGTTTATATTAGTGAATGTGTTATGTAAGAGAAAGTCAAGAATTATGTCTATGAAACGAATACTTAGAAGGTTACGGAGAGATTCAAAATATTGTATGGGATATTGTTAAGTTACAGTGAATATTGTGGAAATTTTACATAAATATTATAGGTGTTGATAGAAGAGAGTCCAACTTTCCGAATCACAATTATTTAAAAAGCTCTTTTAATCTTATAACTCTTATATTCGTTTATTCCTATATTCTTATAATTTTTATATTTTTATATTCTTATAGTTTATAACGTATATAAAAAAATATATTGTTTATTGTGTGGAATAGCGCATATAAGTTGTTGTACACCATCTTCATGTTATTAATAATTTCATTTTATTAGTGTCTATATTTTGTTTTCTTTTTAAAAATTGCATTTCATGTATTCAAAATGTTGTGTATTACTACAATGGAGCCAGAGTAGATTTATATACAAAATTAGTATTTTGATATTTGTATGATACCTTTTTTTTATATCTACTATATTATTGTTTGATATAATATTATTTTCCAATAGAATTTTTTTTTTTTTTTTAAAACATTATCTGCTAGCGATAATACAAATCTATTATTATGAAGGAATAGGAGGAAACTGAGCTCTTATTCTGGATGTCGAATAGATTTGATCAAGCTAATCTTCAGTTATATGTACGGAAATTCATTTTTATCAATTAATATTTTGGAAGTGACATTACTATGTTTGTTGTTATAGTTTCATTTATTTTAGTGCAGTTTGATTTTAGTATTCCTTTAACTTAAATCTTTCTACTGTATGTAATATGTGTTTCCAAATGATGTTATGTATTGTTTGTATATGATGAAAATTGATTAAGTTTGTAAAGAGAGAAAAAAAAAACTACGCCAATACTCCCTTTTAAAATTGGGTCACAAATGTAAGGATAATTAAATTAGATTAAAATTTAAATTCTCTATATAGCACTTAACTCATCTTTTTCCTCGCCAAGTATCAAACTAATCGCCCATTTGTTTCTTCCGAACATATGGCCTAGCTAATAAACATGTCTAATTCCAGATCGTTATATTTAATAGCCCTATATGTCAGCATTAACTTTCAAGAGCACTCATGAATGACGCGATCGGTGTTTTAAGGGTTTAACCTACTTAAGAATTTCGGTGGTGTTATTTTTCTCACTGCCTCTTGAGTCAGCATATGTCTAACTTTCATCAAATAAAGATCCTTTTTAAAATCTAAGTCTGTTTCTGACTTAAAATCATGTCATATATATATATAGGCTTATTCTGTACAAACAAGTGATAACATCCTACAATCACATTCGAAAAAACACATAGACAGTAGGAAAATCATACAGTGAAGGACAAAAGAGTAATCGAGATTATAAATATAAAATGGATGCGGCAGTGTTATGAACATTACTGACTTAGGACAGCTAATATATAAAATGATTTATATAAAAGTGCGGTTGAACATGTTTTTTGGCCAGCCAACATTCCCCCTTTATGTAAATAACACTGAGCAAAAACCAATTGAAAATAATGGATAGGAATATCTAAATCCATTACAAGATAGAGGACATTTACCTAAAAATTTCACTTACAAATGCAAAGCCCGCTCTAAATCTGAGTGCAATAAATAAGTGATTGCCAGATTCTAGACCGTAATGCAGATTTAAATCATGTGAATGACTGAAAAATAGCGCTTAACAAAAGTATGAAAATAATGGAAATAAAAATTAATAAGAGTTGCAAATTATAGCATAACTTTAATAACAGTAGAGTAAATATTAATAGAATAATAATAAGTAATTTTATCTAATATTAGTTTATGGACATAACTATAACTATGAAATATTTAAGTTTATAGTAATAAACTATAATCACACACAGACACACAATCTCAGAATTTTTAATCCTAACTATTTTGAATAGCTTTATTCATATAACTATTAATAAAATTAATTGGGTTTTCTGATTTAAGCAATATTTAGTAAAATGTTTATAGTTATTTATTATTTATGATTTTTTGACACCAGATATATATATATATATATATATATATTAAGCAAATATACATAAATACTGAACATAGCATAGAAAATTTACTGAAGATGTGAAAACAGAAAAAAAAAAAGTATAAGAAAGTGAAACATAAAGGTGACACCAGAACAGTAAATGATATAAGAATAAATAAACTACGTCTCAACCAAACTTCACGGTGATCATGTGGCCAAACAAAATGTCTTTTTCCACTGTAACAGCAAATTATCAAAGTATTCCTCTCTGCAAAAAATACCAGACGTAAATAATATTTGTAAAAGTAAAATTTATGAATAATTTATAATAACCTACAATGCTAAAGAAGATAAAAAAATGGAGTTCACAAGACACAACAGACGTAGATACAAAAAGTCTTTGGGCTAAACTGGAGACCTATTATGATTTCTAAAGCTGTCGCTGAATTAGGCCAGTGATTTAGGTTTAGCAATGCTTTAGGTGTCCAACCTTCACCTAACAGCAGAAATTTTCGACATAATAGAAAAAAGAAAAAATAGAGCCATGTTGAAAAATTAAGCCTATTTCTTCCACGTGGATGATACATCTGATAATATAGTAAAATGAAATTAAGAAAGGAGATCAATAATGAATCTCCCAAGGAGAGGAATAATAAAAAAAATTCTATAGAAAAAATTAGGATAAAAGCTTAAATGTAAAATAAAACTTTCTAAGCTAAAGAAGCAACTTTCTACTTTAAGATCCCACCCGAAATGATGTAAAGGATGGAAACATTAACACAAGAAGAGAAAACCGTGGCGCCACCTGTATTGATTTATATATATATATATATATATATATATATCTTACTTTAACTCTTAGCATTCATTTTTTTAAAAGCGAATTTTTACAATCACAATAAAAATGTAGCACTTTTAAGGAATGGAACAATCATTAAACATTACTCATTCAACATCTCATAAATCAAGAAATTATTTAAAATGTCAAAACTTGCCATATTCTGCTTATTTTCATTCAAAACCTGTTAACTGAAATGAAACTCATAAGCACATTACAGAATAGTGTTAGACTTCTACGTGTATAAATATCCTCCAGTTTTATTCGCAAATATTATAAAATGAAGAAAAATGAGCATGGAGTTTATTTTGACATTTTTCGCACCAGTGATTGAAAAGTTCAGAGTTACATAGAAGCAATACACTTTAATGTTCCATCTAAACTAGTATATAGTTCCAAAGCTTTTATCATGATGGAAACCTCAAGTAGATGTTTGAGTGATAGGTCCTATCTTGCGATGGCCAATGACATTGTTTAGGGCGTTTTCTGGAAAACGGGTAATTGACAACCGATCACGGCACATCCTACATAAGGCTAAAGTATAGAAAAAGGAAATTTATGGATGGATGTTAGTCTTCTCTCTAGCGAGAAAATAAATCAATACTAGATGACAAATTACTCGATTTAACGCTGAATCGAAACTGTCAGTGAATTTACCGACAATTTATCAGCTCAGACGTCTTTCAGTGCAAGAATTCTTGCTCGAATTCTTTTAAAAGAATGATAGAATAACAATGGTATCTGTTTTGTGTGATAATCATAAACTTCACCTTGTTCCACGTTTTCATTTTTTCTCCCAAATTTTCTTCCACCCCATGGGTTTTCTGAAATTTTTCTCTTGATAAAATGAAAGAGAGAGCGAGAGAGAAAGAGACTAAAAATAAAGTCAATAAAGCGGTAGATTCAGAGCACTTCTATTAATCTTCATTTGTTCAGAAGGCAAAGAATAATTCTGATTTATAGGTAGATAGTAACAACAAGTACTTCCATTCCATTTTTTGTACCGAGAAAATCATAACATTTTGTTATGGTTGAGAACATCAATTTGGAAGAGAAAAGGATTTTTGACTCAGGTGATCTCGCTAGCATTTTAGTCATTCTCATGAACTCAGAGACGTCCAGTTTCTATCAAGCTGTTTTGTCACCGAAGATTCATCTAGAAGCGCTAATGTGAATTTTTTTTTTTTTGAGAGTTGCAATCTTAATCAAACTATATTAGTGCTTCTCAAACTTTCAATACCTGCCTGATCAAATCACTAGAGGTCTCAGGGGTTTTATCTTTCTCTAGAAGGCTGAAAATATAAACACTATTCAAATACATGCAATTGTTTGAAATTAAAATTAAATAATTCGAATCTCTTACACATTCAGAAAAGTATAAAATGTTTGAAATATAATCATAATTTTAAAAGTTATAAACAAATGTTCTATAAGAAATATTAATTAAATTTTACGTTGCGCATGCTTTTTTCTAAAATAGTAGTTTTAATTACTAGCAATGAGCTGCTTTATAAAGTTAAATGTATCCTTATTACACTGTAGTAATTTTATATCAGTAAAATAATAAATTATTTTTTTTAAAAAAATAAAAAAAAATTTAATTTTTAATTTTTAAAAAAAAATTTTTTTATACTTTTCAAATATTTTGAAATACAAAAGATATATTATTCTTAAATGATGTAGGGTAAAGTAATATGATACATATTATAATTCTATAAAATGTTACACATCAGAGGCTACTATTTTAGAAAATATCGTGCTCAACGCAAAAATTATTTATTATTTATTACATATTTTCATACGCTTATTATTTTTAAAATTATGATTATATTTTAAACATTTTGCACCTTTTTGAAGACTTTGTAAATAATGTTTAAAATATTCGAATTATTTAATTTTAATTTAAAAGAATTATGCCTTTTGAAATTTGTTTAAACTTTTACCCCTCGAGAAAAAGTTAACACCCCTGAGACACCATAATCCTTTCGTATATGAGTAGATTATTTGGTTTTATTTCAGGAACATTTTATTCATTTTAGATATTAATTGCATATTGAATATGCCATGCCTTCAAATTAAGAATTGATTAATATAAGATAAGTTTATTTCTAAACGCGTTTGAAGATTACATTAAAAATATCCATATTATTCAATTAGACATCAAACAAATTTTTGTGTGTACCACATTATGTTTAATATTACTTTAGCAAACGTTTTTATCTTTTTTAAGGTGACTCAGTACGATTCAATTGATAGGCATAGTTCAAAAATTAAAATAAACACTTTTAAAACTAAATTACTTTTTATATAATTTTCTGTAATCTCACAAAGTTAGACATTTCTAAGTTAAAAAAAAATCCAGAATTATGATAATTTTTATGTTCGCTTTTTATTCACGTCCCTATGGCAAATAAAAACTTTAAATTGACTTATCTCGGTAAGAAAAAAATTACAAGTTTATCTCCATTTAAATTGCTAAGTCTTTTTTCCATTGTGCCAAATGCTTTGTTATTTGTTCTCCCTATTGTTATAGTACATGTAAAAAATATTCGTAAGCATTTTTAAATCAAATAAATATTATTGTTTTCTTAAAATAATTCTGAATTTGGAACTTGTACAATTTTCGAGGAATTTTCAATATGCCCTCTTAAAAAGAAGTATTTTTCAAATTTCAAAAATGTTAGTAGAAAGCCCATATCAACTTTTATTATGCATATGTGACGTTTTCGTAATTCTAATTTTTGTGTGCACGTCAATTACTGTAGGAGGAGCAGAATTGTAAAATCTCTTCAATAATTTCTAAATATTTCTTAAAAAAACTAAAGGAGGCTAGCATTTTTTTAGTACTTTGAGCATAAAAACTGTTTTACTTATTACATATACATGGGTTACAAGCACAATAATTGTAAAAGCCAATAAAAAAAACATTTTCTTATAAATCATTCCGTGTCTCCTTGATATTTAACTTGATAAATGATTCAATAGAATACGGTAACACCGTTCTTTATTACAGCTAAAAGTTTAGTTTTAAAAGAAAACCATATTCCGTTGCCTAAATCTTATCAAGATGCTTTCCTTCCAAAAATTCCGAATTTTTATTGGTCTGTTTACATATTTTGTAAAATTTAATACTTTTGCCTCGTTATCAGCCATATTTATTGATCATTAATAATATAAACCGAAACATTACAATTGCAATATATCAATTGATTTTGACTGAAATTGATTTAGAGGTTGGTTTGGGGTCGTGTATGACAAAGTGCAAAGGTGGTAATAAAAAATATGGTCAAATATTGCCAAAGGCGTGAATTACTGCCGTGGCAACATTCATGACATGATCCGAGCGTAAAATGTCCATGCTGCAGACATTGTCTATTTTAAAAAGGGCACCAACAATGGATGGGCAGCTAAAAGGTGCTTGGGATCCAGTTCAGTGCCTGGGAAGTGCCAGCATTCTACATATGATATGGAACCTTCAGGCAAAATATTCATGCCCTTACTTCCGCATGTCCTTAGTCTAGTTATTGTTTTCATAATTTCGCGGCTATAATTTAACCCTCCAAGCAGTCTGAACGTAAAATCCTGCCATGCTAGAGTGCTTTTTGTGCCTTCAAGTAAAATTCTCAAAAGCGGTTGAGCCGCATTTTTAAAAATACGAATACTTTTGAAAATCTTACTTGAAGGCAAAAAAATACGTGCAGTGCATTTCCGAAGCATCTCTAGAATGGCAAGATTTTACGTGCATATCACTTAGAGGGTTAATTCTGGCAGCAAAAGAATTTTTTCTTGGCTTTGAGCAGAGCTTTTTCTTTTGCGAATTGCGTTGGTACCAAAGACTATAGTAAATGTGTTGCTGCTTCACTGCCTAGAGAATCAGGGTTCACTTTGATGTCAACATGGGCCGGGATCCCCTGAAGAACCATGATTTGCCCATTGCACCAATGGAGAATAGAAGAAGATTGATTTCTTGGGTGAGTCCCATTTTTCTTTACTTGATGAATCCAAGAGCAAATCTACAATCCGAGAGCACAATGATACCGTCAGAATTACAAATATTTATCCATGTAAGGTAAATATCTAAGGCTGTTCTAATTGCTATGAGTCCAAACATGAATTTGGAAACAATTTGCCCTGCAGAGACCTTGTGCTTTGAAAGTGTGTTATCTGGGCATTTAAGATTATTTTTCATTAATAATAAGATTCAATGCTATAATAACTGTGAAGAATCGTCGACAAAACTTACTTAAAACTTGTTGTATAAATACGACTTGTTAAATTTTATACCATAAGAGTTAGTTCGAATGGAAAAAGTTTAGATACTTATCATAAAATTAAAGAAAGTTATTCTCGAACTTCAAAAATTTGCCACCCAATATTCAACCATAATTTTCATCACGCCCCCTCTAAATACAATAGCAATTTATTGAATTCAATAATACTATACTTTGACACTAAAGCTCCAATACAACTTTAACCTTTTAAATGCTACCGGCGTATATAAACGTTTCACAAAGCGAGTGCCTTGATTGCCCTGAACATATATATACGTCTTTCCGGAGTACGATCTTTTCTGTACACTGCTTTCCATAACATTTTTTCAATTATTTTTGAATACAATAAAAGGATCTTGACAGTGTATGCGGAAGATTTGCTTTTATTTAAATTTCTTTTCTATCTCTCCAAATACACAAAACACACTCACCTGCGTGTTAAATGGAGGCCTTGTGGAGAGAATCGCGTAATTTTTAGTCAACATTTAAGGGACTAATTATAAACTGTATAAATTATCAAGATGCATTAATTTTTTCATACAGTTGTGGCGGGCTCATGAGTCTTTTCTTTAACATAACATCTGGGTTCTTTGGTGGCCAAGATTAATGGCAACTCTTTTCCAACCAAAACCCAAGAAGAGCGAAATGTGAACAAGAAATGCAAATAAGATAGTTTTTAAATGAACAGAAGTTTCAGTAAGCAAAATGACAATTTAGGGAACGTTATGTTTGGAAGAGATACAAACGTGAATTGATAACCTATCGTAAAGTTAACTGGAAATCCAGCAATTACTACAAGGTGCATACAGTTGCACGCGCACCCAGACGTTTCCGTAAAAAGATGAAATCTAAGTTTGGATTAAGGTAGGACTGATTATATGATATTAGGACTTGTAATATTATTAGAAGTAAGAGTAGGCGGAAAATAATTATAACTTACAGAAATTGGTCTAAATTACGTGATTTGGTTTAACTATCACTGTGTGTTTGTTCATTCTAGATTCTTACTTATTTAAATTTATCTAAATTGTTAGACATTTAAGTTCTATTCTTAATAAAGTCATAGTAAGAATTTAAAATTTATATTCCTTTCGTAAACCCTACACCTCTAGCTCACGCTGACAATCAAAGATACGGTCACCAAAGGGGGGCGGTATCACACAGTTTTATATATGATAAGCCCATGGAGTAACTATAGTAATTATTAAACTTATTCTTTAATTAGTATTGTTAAAATAATTATAAAATACATTGCGCAGTATTGATGTATTTATTAGTGTATTATATCAGTGTAAATATGTATTTATTTCTTATTATGTCAGAATATGTTTTGTATGTTTACGTTCAGTAAATTAATAATTTTTAAAGTAATCTTTTGTCTTCGATCATTCCAATATGCTCACGCCCTTTTCTTACGTTTATCACGCCCCATTAGAGGTGCTCTCCCCACAGTTTAAGAAACACTGCTCTAAGTGTTTATTCCATCATTCTACATAATTTTAATGTATTATATGCTGTAAGATATATAACATTTGTTTTCATGTTATAAAGGGGGGTTTATTGTTTTATTAAATATTATAGCTGACGCAAATGGTTGTGGCTGTCCTTGCCGTGCCTACTGAATCGATTAATCCACAATTTTCAGATCAGTATAAATGATGTACAGAATATCATCGACCTAGTCCTACACACGTCACCTCAGTTCTCACAATGCACATATTTTCTTATGGGAGTCTTGGCTCATACCTTAAAAAATTATTAAAATTGTATGTGTGCATATTTCATCATTTTAAAAAAATGGAATTGAATATAAATTTCTTTAAAACACATTAGTCTTGACAATGTATGAAAAAAAGAAATTTGCTACAACACATGGAAATTTAATTTACTGTAATTGTGGTTCATTTGAAACTTGCACTTCCACATTTAATAAAATAAAACGAATCCTAGCACCTAATGTATTGGAGAAGATCAGTGCATATGTTTAGACATTGCAGAATAAAAATCAATTCGCTTTATCCAAAAAATATTATTACTATCAAAGAATGCAAATCTAATGGAAAGTAGAGCTTAAATGACGTGAAACTATCATTAACAAAAAATTTAGTAAGACTTTTCCTGCTATTTTTATTATGAACAACAATGGATTATATTTTGAATTACACTTCGGAAAAATAACATGTACTTACAAATGAAAAAAAAAAAAAAAAAAAACATGCATTTTATGATGGCATATTTCACTGTGTCTACACATAACACTTTCGTAAGTAAATAGAAATATTTTCTACTAGTTTTCTAAGTATTTTCTATTAGTTCTAAGCCAATAGAACTAAATGAAATTTTCTTAGTAGAACGCATTGGTCTCTTCAATACATTTTTAATGGAAGGATTATAAAAAAAAAAATGCCAGTGAACTTTTAACAATTCAAGTATTTACATTTACACAGATTTTTCGTTTTTGATATTGTTTAGTCAATACTATTTTCTTCTTATATATGTATATTTAACCTAAACTATTCCAAATAAAGTTGATTTTGCGAATAATATTTTAAAACCTATGAAGAATTTCATGCTTTGAAAATGGTGTCTGATTTCTCATATATTAACAAAACATTGATGGATTTTACATTCGGTATTTACGTGTAAAAATATTTCACTATTTTTTACTGAAATGATAGACGTTAAAACAGAAATTCGAAATGCGTGGTACTTAAAAAAACGAGTTTGCTGTAGACTACACGGCTGAAGTATATATATATATATATACATGTGTATACTATACATGTATATTCATATACATATATTAAATTTCTACAAATATTTAAATTTATTATGGATTTTCATCGATAAATTAATATTCTTAAATAGATTTTTTTTAAATTTTTATTCATTATTTTCATTATCGGATACATTAGTAATTACTGTGGTTTATTCTAAGACCAAAGATGATAGGCTTATGTTTGAGAAATAAGATGCATATGTTTTCGAATGAAAATTAGAAATATATCTAGAAAAAAAATTTGCATCGATTGTTGTTCCATGTCTTGTGGTAAGCTCATTTTGGTTATTATTCATTTTATTCTTTTGTAGTTCTAATTAATCTTATAAAAAGTTTTCCAAGAGTTGTCCATCTTCGGATGTGAAATTAGCATTGAAATATGCTAGAATTAGTGACAAAGCATTATAGTTTTCTCCTAATTCTTCAGAGTCTACTCTACCGTAAATCATAAGTCTTTTATATAAAACTTTATAATATTATTAACTGTGTGTTATTGCGCGAAACTTAAAGTGTGTGCTCTCTTTTGCCCTTGCAGTAATATGCGAAACGTAACTATTTCTCTTTCTATTTTCACTACCTTATATCTCCCTCTCAACTTTCGTTCGCTTCACCCGATCACACTTTTCGTAACGCTCTCGTCACGCATTCACTAGCTTACTCCCCAAATCAAGCGTGCGTAAAGAAATTTAACTTCAATAAAGTAACACATAATGATTGATAAATGTTGTGGAACTCGTTTTTGTCATAAAAAATAAATGAAAAGAAAGCAATAAATGCAGATAACAATTGAACAATTTAGTTCAATTATTTTCACACTAAATTAACAATCAGATGCATTTTATGTTCACTATGATACATGTTAAAGCAGGGTTTGGCAAGATTTTCCGAAGTGGGCTAATTTTAATTTTTTAAAGTGTTGCGCCCCACCTTTCCTCCAGTGACGTAGGTGTGATAAGCTAAGAAAAAAGTCTACAGTATTTATTATAGCTTAATGATAAATACGGAATATGCACTTAAGAACATAACCAAAATAAAAAAAAAAGTATACTTTTAAGAACGTGTTTAATGCAAAATCCAAGATACAAACATAATAATAATTGTCACAAATAATAATATTAAATGATGCATTTGTTATGAAAATTTTCAAATTCATTAAAAATAAAACATCTTCTAAAGTTAATGCTCATAGTTATAATTTGCAAAGTGTCAACCACTCTTGAATATTTTGGTATATATTTACTAACTGCTAATTTTCAGGTGGTCCACCGGTCAACTGCGATTGACTTAATGCCTTTTCATGTGTTAAAATAAAGATCAAAATGTAAAACGTAGAAAAAAGTAATTTATGGAGAAAATATTTCTGAGAATAACTGTTTTTCTTTCTCAGTGAAATATTGAAAAAAAAACACAAATGTAAACAAGGAATCTACATCTATGCGTTGTGAAATTTAATAAAGTTATAAAGAACAGAAACATTATTTTTATTAATTATCATGACATTGATAACTTTTTCGCCTAGCTAGCTTGTTATGCTATTGAGAAGGAAAAAAAAATATATGAACTAAAACTTCGTCTTCCTGAAATTTATATATTCCCCTAACTTGTGGTAAAAAGTACAACTTATTTCATATTAATTAATCCTCTGGCAGAACATCATTTATTTTTGCCGCACTGAAGAACATCCGTCTGACAGACGGGTATGTAACTTTTTTGAACTTCACCTTAAGAACTGTTTTAAATGTCCTTAAAGCTCATGAAATTAAGTATGGCTCAAATAAGATGTGTGGGATTAAATCAAGCACAACAATATATTTTTATCACTTGGATTCTGACTAGAATTTTTATAAAAACTGACTAAAGATTATCTATATTCATGTAAAAGTAACTGAAAATAATAATACTAAAGAGGAAAAAACTTAAAGAATATCCATGTGATAGACGGGGATAGATCAGAAAAACCGCATAGTCAAAGTAGTCATAGTCATGAGTTGAAAAAAATCGTCATGTACCACCACTCATTGGGTAGAATCAAAGTCAAAATGTCAAGGCAGCCCTCCCCAAAAATCACACCACAGCGTTATCCACAGGCATCAAAGAAAATTCCCCGTCTGAGAGACGGATGTTCCGGTCATATGGCTAAATGATAATTTAAATAATAAAAATTATTATTATTTGTGCAGATTCTTACCCACATTCCATAAAATATTTAAAGTACGAAACATGGAGAAAATTTTTTAAATTAAATACATATATTTGAATATTAATGGAAATGCTCTAGCAGTTTTCCTGAAAGAATATATTTAAAAAAAAATTGATTGACTGAATAAATACTAATAGAAAAACAGAAACTATGATCAAAGTTTTACTAGTATTTATTTTTTCCCATTTTGCCTTTGAACTCTAAAATCACCCTTAAAGGCATCTTCTGTACAGCTTATTTTATCAAAGAATAAAGTGTTACAATGTTCTTTCTCATTTCACAGACTGATAATTTTACCTACTACTGTACTTAAACAATCTTAAGAGTTATCCTAGCTCCTTTTTTACAGATCTAAAGTTTTAAAGATTACAAAAAAATAGTAATAGAGGGCGAAAACTTTCTTAGTGGCACTCTAAATTCAAGAACGAAACCATCGTTATCCTATTAAGTTTCTTGAAAGCTTTAAAATTGTGAGAATTTCTTTAAAATAAATGCAGTTTCGCTTGTGAACATTAACTTTCTCAATTATACCTCTTAATGATCCAAACAGAGAGTAGGCAAGCAAGTCTGAAAAAATTATAAATGTTAATTTTCAGTTCCAAGAAAGTTGATGAAAGAGAGTGGAACAATTTACAATCCGATTAAAAAATGTAGATGTAGAATAAACACTCAAGCAAATTTCTGTGTACTTTCATGCTATAATGGTGTATATAATTTTGTTTAACCTTCCCAACTCGGCCTGACATATGCTGTTCTCGAAACTTTTTGTCACTTGCTTCGGCTATGGTACAGCGTCTACACCAAGCTATCTAGAGACAGTTGTGTCTTTCGTCTTTTTTCCAACAGACCCTTTTACAACTTTATCTGTCATTTCTGACGATTTTAAACTATTTCTAGCAAGTTGCGTAGATTAAAAAATCGCAAATGGAGCTAATAAAAGCAATATATATGTATATACTAATTTTCACTCATTCATGATTTCCAGTAAACATGTCAATAATATAAATTCTGCTTTCTTAGCACTTCTGAAATGCAGTACATCTAACTCAAGAAAACATATTTTTAACTTTAGAATTGACTTAAATGAGACGCATGCGTATTAAAAAAAAAACTCCCAAACTCATAAAATCAAACTATGCATTTGAAAGTTTATAAGTCAATTAATTAAAATTGGGGTTCCAAGAATTCAGAAAAAAGTTATTGTGATGTGATATGGTGCCAGATATCAGGATCTTCGTTATCCGTGAATGAATACTGACTATAAAAATCAGAAACCCTTCCTATCATCTTCCTTAATCAGACAAATTTAACAATGCCATATGTGGCACACAGTGTTTCCAGTAATGAAAGGAAAAGTTTTCCTCAATTCTAAAAGCCCTGAGTGTGGTAAGGTTATTTCAACTTAGAATCAGCTGAATTCTAAAAGTTAAATCCTTTTTAAATAACCTTGGAATTAATATACTTCTTCACATACTATACTTATATTTGTGTGTGTGGATAGCTATTTTATTTCAATCGATTACAGTATCTAATCCAGCTATGACATCGCCTGTAACATCACGAGGAGAAAAGTATGTCGGTAGAAACGGATACTTGGAGCTGTACTGAATTCTTTTCTTTTTCGTCAGCTTCTTTTCTTTCACTAAATTTTGACTCCGTAATCTGTGATGTAAATAGCTGAGAAAGTCTCTTTCCTTTCATAAGCTAAATTTATGTCAATCTTTAAATGCTTTGTCTTGTTGTGTCCCCTTTTTGTGTCAGAGCCATGAAATGTTGTTTATAAAAATATATTTATTTGGTTAAATCATGTTTTACTTTGTCGTTCATACACACACGTGTGTATTGTTGTATGAGTAATTCCAGAAAAAAACATAAGCAAAACACCTGTATATTTCTCATTGCAACCACACGATGCAGTAAAAGCGATGTAGAGGTGCAACAAAAATTTTAAAGAATTGTGAATTTACTGAGAAAACTTTGATATGAACACCAAACATCTTGCAGGTAGTCTCCCTTTTAAATCTAAATTATGACATTGTTTTAAGTTTTACATATAAATTAATTGCCGCAATATCTGCATTGCTAACAGAATATGCAGATTACTTCTATGATACAAAAGTGAATGAAATAGAGAGAAATAAGTGTAAAAAAGAACGATAGTTGTTACTTTGTTAAAAAGTTTGCGATTAGATGTGGGGAGGACTTTTACTCAACATTTTGAAATTAGATTTTTCAGCTAGTTACTAATTCCTTTGCTAATACCAGGCACATATTAGCTTCAGAAATGAATTGCTTTTTGGAGTTAAATTATCTCATTTTTTAAACATGTTACTTTGTTTTGGTGTTTTGCTGGAGCTACAGTTCTTATAGTGTCTGCCAGGCATTTCAACTACGTGATTTTTTTCTCTAATGGGGCTGTGTATGGATATTTCTACCTTTGCGGACCTAATGCTATCCCCAGGAGCTGGTATCAATTTTAGTGCGGCACCATATAGGCGATACCAATCGTCGCAAGTAATTTTGATGCCATATTTCTTCCCCAGAAGGAGACACCTGAGATCTGAAGAAGCAAAATTTGTAGTTAGAAATTTACGTTTGTCGAGAGCATAAAAAGTAAACGGACACTCAAGGAAATTTTTCATGTCGCGTAATCACACGACATGGTCGCTGTCGATGTTCTGCTTCGTGAAAATCCACCAACATTTTCCGTGGTTGAATCCGCAACCTTGAGTACAGAAAGCCAGTGACAAACCTACACAACCCAGTCGGTACGTGAATTGTTTTAAGTTAGGTTCAAGTTCCAATATCCGGAGTATAAGACTCTCGCAGTTTACTAGTGATGAATAAGTCCGAAAAAGTTCAACAACACTATATTTAAATTTTTAACTTAGTAAATGAATGAACACCATACCCACAGACTCCTAGTAGATAACCATACAAAACATATCACATGGGTAAGGGAAATTGATCCAATACAAGAAGGATAGATTGAAATATTGATAAAGCAATTTTTCTATTGATGGAACGTATACTACGATTCCTAATCACTAACTTAAGGTATCCGACTACGTTCGGAACCGTGATTTCAAAAAGGCGCATAAATGGATAATTTTTATGTTGTTTAGTGTCACTTAGAGTAGAATAAATGTATAAATTTGTTTTAAGGACATTTTGACAAAAAAAGTTATTTAAATACAATATTTCGGCTAAAAATTAACAGAATAAACTTTTTTCAAAATGTTCTCCTTTCGTGAAAAATTCTTCTATTATAATAATATTTTGCCTGCATATAGCTCAGATCTCTGTACAGAGGCTCAACTATGAGTTTTGAAAAATTCACATTATTTTCAGAGTTACAATCATTTGAAATAATTATAGGCGTTTTTTTGTTAAAATTTCTCCCCTATGTTGTCGTAAAACACGGATAAACCCACTTCTAAGTTATATATTTCAAAAATTCTAGTTGAGCCTCTGTACAAAGGTTTGCGCTATATGCAGGCAAAAATTACTACAATAGAAGCATTTTTCACATAAGGAGAACATTTTGAAAAAGTTTATTCTTTAATTTTTAGCCGAAATATTGTACTTAACTAATTTTTTATTGTAATACTATTCTTAAAACAGTTTTATATACATTTTCTAATCTAAATGACACTAAATATCATAAATATTATCCATTTATATGCTTTTTCAAAATCACGGTTCCGAACGTAGTCGGATACCTTTAAATACTTTAAAATCCGTCTTATAACGCAGCGCACTTTAAACGCAAAGAATAAAATCAAAATTTGAGGGTAAGTTGTATACGTCTGGTAAAAAATTTAAAAAAAAAATTTTAAAAAAAAAGCGAAGACCATAGAAAAAAAAATTAAGACTTCTATATAAATCGTAATAATGTTTGTTTTAAAGAAATAACAAATATTTAATGAACTGAAATGGGTGTTGTTCTAGAAGTGGACTACTTTTTTTTTTCTAAATCTTGAAATAATACCTCAAATAAAAAACTTCAAAACGTAAGAGCATTTCTAACGGACATTGCAGGTCATTTCGTTAAAAATGGGGGTGCGCCTTATCCGACGAATATAACTAAAAATTGAGAAATGCATCTTCAAAATATAAGCGCGTGGTATACGCCAAATTTTAAGGTAATTATTTAATAATGGAAACATTTGTCATCACTGAGGTCAAATAATGCTCAAATATCGTAGTAAGTGAAAAGGCCATTTTCGGCTGTTATTCTTATTTAAGGATTATTGATTTTGGATTGATTGTTTTTTAACGCCACAATCAACTATCAATTTTATTGCACCAATTTATGAGCTTCCAAGTAGCCGTCAAATGCAAATGACCATGTTAAACATCACAAAAATAATTTATGCACGTTGCCACAAAAAAAACTGCAAAAAACAGGATCACTATATACTTGTCACTGAAAGTTGTTAAGACATTCTCCCTACAATGTAGATCTATTATGTTATGACTCTTACGTTCTTAACTCGCGATCACTCGCGCGGGGTGTTCTGTACACCCCAGCAACAAGAAAATCCTACCAGGATTTTAAAAGGAATGCGCAGAACCACGATTTTTTCTGTAGCTTCACATTTTAGGTCATTGAACCCTCAGGCCTGATGGCATCCCTCTTTCTCGAACGATTGGAATGTACTGACCATCAAAAGTTTATCTGGGGGCTGAGAACTCCCGCGAGATGCTGAGCATATGTATACAGTCTGCTCTGAATGTTTGGAAAATGATTAAAATATTATTTTTCTACTTTCTATACTATCATTACCTCATTAAATATAAAGTATATTTATTACTGGTATATACGTTTTATACTGGTTTATGAAAAAATATAAAATTATGCATCTTAAAAGGAAAATTTTGTATATTAGTTTAAATTAATATTAGTCTCATTTGTATGCAACAAATTTAATAATTTTATTTGTATAATACAAAAAACATCTTGTACTTTATAAATATGTATCATAATGACTTAATTTTATTTTCATAATTAAATACACGTGTTTAAAGTTTGGGGTGTT